>SJYQ01104696.1:423844-510477 GCA_006410935.1 Redunca redunca | reverse complement strand
AAAAAAAATAAAGAAAAAAACAAATTACTAGAAATGTAGAGAGAAATTTTCTGGTATAAAAAGAAAATATACATACATTTTATAGATAAAACTAAATTATGTATGAATTACCTTGTAAATCTTTTTCTGCTTAACAAGATGTCATTAAACCTACTTTTGCAACATAATTTTTGAGTGGCTCTTTGTATTCTACCAAAAGGTTTGTGTGAAATTTACTTAAACTATTTATAGGCTGACTATTAAATTATTTCCCATTTTTTGTTAATGCTATGATGAACATAGACAAATTGTTTTCATGACCTTGGTTATCTCCATAGGAGTGACTCCCAGGGATAGAAGTGCTGAGTCAGAGGTTATGAATCATTTTAAGGCTTTTGATGTACAGTGTCGAATATCTTCCAGATACATTGAACCAAGTCCCAGCCCTACAATCAGTGCACCAAAGTGGTTGCTTCCCTAAACTCTGGCCCGTTCTGGGTTCTATCACTTAAGAAACAAATAAACAAGCAAACAGAAACAACAGAATGCTCACAAAGACCATGTAAGGCATGTTTTTCACTTGTCCAAAAAGAATCTGTAACGTTAAATGCCACATTTCATTGACTGTAAGATGTACCCTTTTTAACGCTCCTATTTTCCTTTCTCTGAAATCACTGGGGCTGAGCCCATGTTCTGGTTTCTGCTTGTTGTCCTTGTGTAATGCTTAACGGTGCTACCTCAACTTCGCAAGAGTTCTGGTTTAGATGATAGATGATCTGGTCATTCTAGTTATCCACTAACCACACAGGGTGGTTGGTTCTGATTTTGGACAGAACTGGGCAGCATTGTGGTGGGGGGGGGCCCTTTGGAAGAGACCCTAATCCTATCCTAGAGAACCAGAGACAGCTAATCAAGCCTGGAAGGATGAGAAGGGGCTAATCTGGTGGAGCTCATGGGAAGAAGAAAGGTCAGGTCCAGCAGTGAACCTCCTCATGCCAAGGACTGGAGGTGACTGTGGCACCGGAGGGAGGGACTAAGTCAGTAGAACAGTATTTTTGGCTATAGGTCCGCTTTTCTGTGCCAACATCCACTGTGGATTTGATTTTGTGACTTTAACCTGAACTGGGATAAAGCTATTAACATATATATATATAGTACAAGGTGAAGGGGAGATTGCAATGAACTCTTGGTGTTGTTTAGCCACTAAGTTGTGTTCAACTCTTTTTGACCCCATAGACTGTAGCCCGCCAGGCTCCTCTGTCCATGGGATTTCCCAGGCAAGAACACTGGAGTGGGTTGCCATTTCCTTCTCCAGGGGACCGTCCTGATCCAGAGATCTAACCCGTATCTCCTGCACTGGCAGGCAGATTCTTTACCACTGAGCCACTTGGAAATGGCCAAAAAGGATGGCAGCACCCTCACTTCAGCCTGCAGGTGGTACCCAGGCCCTGAAGAAGGAGCAAAGTCATGCTCCAGTCCATTCTGTAGGGCAGGTCCCAGCTCTCTGGCTAGTCAGACTCACATCCAGCAGCTCCTGAAAGTAATTTTTAATTCTTGAATCCACTTCATTAGAGAAACATGGTAGAGATATTGTTTATTGACCCTGGAGGTGTCCCACTTCTTTGATTTTTCTAGGATTTCTTTCATGGAGTAGGGTCATGTCTCCAACAGAGCGGAGTGCTCATCCCCCTGCAAGTCATCAGAAGTCTGGCACCATTCCCGTTCCCCCACTGACTAAGTAAACAGTTGGATTAAGTCACTTGGACTTTGTTCCCTTGGTAAAAGCACCAGTGAAGCACAAATTATATCCACATCACTGGCAAATAAACAAAAGAGATTACCCAGGAAGGGACGCACACACACAGACACACAGCACAATCACACAGGAATAAATAAACGAATAAACAAACAGATCAACCATCCCTGCCATGTGTAATTGTGCTGTGTCTGTATCATGGTGGAGGAGGAATATCAACGAGGGTCTTTCGTGTTCCTCCTCACGGCATCACTGCACACATGCTCAGCATAGATGAGGGTTCTGGAGGCAGAGTTTGGCTCTTTTTTTTTTTTCTGGCTGCACTGCAGGCCATGTGGGATCTCAGTTCCCTGACCAGGGATCTAATCTGATGGCTCTGAATTGGAAAGTGGATTCCCAAACACTGAACATCCAGGGAAGTCCTCAGACGTCTTTTACTGACCAGATGCATGGCCTTGAGTAAGCCTTGAAGCTTCTCTGAAGCTGTTTCCCCAGCAGTAAAATAGAAATAATAGTATAGAGGCAGATGCTGCTCCCCGCCTACTTTCAGTCCCCTTTATTTTTGCCAGTGGAACCGCAACCATGTCTGGGAGACATGGCCCAGATAAAGTTCTCCCCCTCCCCGGCTCGCTTGCACCCAGGGGTGATCATATAGCTGGTTTCCTGCCAATAAGAGGTGACCACAAGCCTGCTGGGGTGGCTCCAAAGAGATTCACTGCTTTTCTCACACATATGAGCAGACTTAGCTGACACATGCCTTTTTCTCTCTGCCCTTCTTTTTCTTCTTGCCTGGGACACAAATACTGTTGTTGGAGGAGGGGCAGCCATCTTGTGATCATGAGGGTAGACGCCACATACTCAGGGGTAGTGGAGCAGGTCCTGGGGTTCCTGATGATGTCTCCAGCAGCTGGATCAGCTACTGCTGGCTGCTACTTCTCCAGACGTTTTGTCCCATGAGGGAAATAAGACCTTTATTTTGGTTAAACTGTCTCTGAGCCATATAGCTACCTACCTCACAAAGTGGCTGTGAGGAAGAAATATGAGACAAGGATAGAAATTTCATGGTCAAGAGGACTACTTACAGGGAGATGCTCCAGTTTACATCTGAGACATTGGCAGATGAATGACTCAGATTTTACTGGAACCCAAAGGATGGGTCATTTCCAGCTCAGAATGAAATCTGCATCCAGAAACCCTATTCTGCTGGTCTGTGGCCCTCTGAGCCTCCACCTACCTGTCCTGGCTTTCCTACAGGTTGCGCTGGCCCTATTGTGAGTGACGATCTGTTGCCTGCCATTGTGCTCACGTGCTCAGTTCTGTCCGGAACTCTCTGTGAGCCCATGGACTGTAATCCGCCAGGCTCCTCGCTCCATGAGATTTCCCAGGCAAGAATACTGGAGTGGGTTGTCAATCCCTTCTCCAAGGGGTCTTCCCAACCCAGGGATCAAACCTGTGTCTCCTGCATTGGCAGGAGGATTCTTTACCGTTGTAAACAATCGATGTTGCAGCCATTAAGCCATCACATTACAGCTGCCCTGATGGTGAGCCCTGAGGAGACTCAGAATGCTAAAAGCACAGGAGGCTGGGCCCAGGTGGGTGAGGTGCATATCAAAGGAATGATTTCAGTGAACCCAAACCCTTGCATCTTCCCATACACAGAAAAGTGTTAAATTCCCTCACTTGAGCTATCTGATTTTTTTAAATTAACGATAATCTTTTGATGTTCCAACTACTTGGCTTCTTCCTCACCTGTTCAGAGCAGTCTCTCGGAACTAGCTAAGAGGCTATGTCCTGGGCTTAAGTCCTCAGTTTTGTCCGCTAAATAGAACATAGTTCTCAATTTTTAGGTTATGCATTTTTTTTTCCAGCCGATACTATGTTGAAACAACTGAAGGTTTTTGCAAAAATAGTAAGACTTAATTGGATGGAGAATTTGAAGAGAGTGTTAATGAGGTGTTAATCTGGGGGGTCTTCTGAGGCTAAATTAAAGGGTGGACCATTAGGGTCACTAATTAGAAGTGCCAGCAGTAAGAAGTGCTTAAATACACCTCAGAAAGTGTGTTGGCTGTTGACTCAGGTTTCCAAACATGGCATTGTGTGTAACTGGTAAGATGTAAATTAGGCTTAGTTCTGGGGGAAAAAAATAAAAGAAAAAAGACTCTCCTCAACTAGAAATAAAATACCCTCAGTCCAATTTATCTCTCTTGCAATTTGTGACAACTGACAAAAAGTCATTGCCAAGGAAGGCGGATCTAGAGCAGAAATACATGACCAAGACTGGCTGCACTGTGCATGCTTGTGAGTTACTTGTGTAACTCGTGTGTGCTTGTGACGAGTGCTTGTCAGTTACTTGTGAGAGGTGACATGCCAAGATCACTGACTGTAAGTCAGCTGACCAGAGCTGAACTGACCGGCTGCTGTTGCTGAAATTTTGGAACATAAAAATGTATCATGGGAGGAACGTTTTATGATCCCAAGAGTTAAACCACTTAAATGCTGCCAGGGGTTTTCTGGTCCAGAAGACTGCATGTAATGGATGCGTGAAATTACTTTTATTTCAGATAGAAGAAAATACACGTTTATTAATAGAAAGTTAGTTTCTCAGAGCCTCTCCAAATTAAATGTTGGATAGATATTTTAAAAAATATTATCTGACATCATGTCAAAATAATAGCCAAAATGCCCAGAAAGAACTTACTGAAGAGAATGACAATCACAACTGGCAGGGACCAGCCCTTACAGATGCACTGCCCTGTTCCAAGCCCTTCATGGAGGTTAGCTCATTTAAATCTTGAGACCATTGATGAGGTACAGTTATCATTCATTACAGGAGGTATACAGCTGATAATAAAAAGTTTTTGCTCTTTCATCTTTAAATACAATCCTTAACAGGAAGTACACAGTAACGAAGTTAAAAATGCCAACCTATGGTTCAAGTAACAAATGTTTCTACCGTCTCTATTTTCTTTTTATTGATTTGCCTCCCTTTAACCTAGAATATATTTCTTCTACTTTAATACAACTCACACGTAGACTTAGAAAGAGCAAATTCACAAGTTGATGGCAGAGAAAATGAAGCAGGAAGCAGTGGCAACTTTCCTTAGCTCTGGGGGGATTAATTGTCATGGATATTTAATTTTGGATTAATAACTGTTTTAACGGAGCCATTTAAAAATGTGCCAAGCCAGCAAGGAAGAAGGGAAATGAATTCGTGATCTGAAATTTGGGGAATAAAGCTTCTCTCATTAGCAAACAGCTTTCTCTTTGTAATGTGAATAAATCTAATGAGGGTCAATTATACGTTTTATTAAATTTTACAAAACCCAGCGTCACTGATCCCCCTCAGCTCTATGCTCCCCCTGCCTCCTGAATTTTTATTCTAATCGCTTAGGTTTTCTTCTGCTGCACTACTGGTGCCTTTCACTTCTGATCTTTACTTCCCATTAACCTTTTATTTTGGAGAGCTCTTGGATATGATTATCTGGAAAGTCTAGGCTCAAAGCAAATTTCAACAGTTGCTCATTTGGTCTTGAGAAACAAGCCCCTGTGTCATTTGTGGGTAGGGAGTCGGACACGACTGAAGCGACTTCGCAGCAGCAGCAGATGCGGAGAAGCGGAGGAACTATGAAGGAACCTGTGCTTCCTTTTACCCAGTCAGCCATGAGATCCTGCGCATGCGCCATGTGCTAAGCACGGCTCAGGCGCGCAAGAACCGGACTCATCCCTTGCCCTCCAGAAACTGCAGTCTCTCAAGGACTTATGGCAGGTTAATTTCCTTCAAAGAACAAGGATCAGGTAGTCATGGTATGGCTTGACGAATCCAGTCAAAGCCTCTGCCAGCTGGATAAACTAGAGACTAGACTGAAGGTAATCAGCGGTGACATGACAACCACACAATTTTGCCCTTTTCTTGTGGATGATCTGGAGAATCCTCAATGATGCTTACTTTCCTTTAGCAGTGGGTACTTGACATTGTCAAATCTTGCCCAAGCAGGGGACTTCCCCAAGCAGGGTAGCATGCTGTGCCCTCTTTCCAGCAGCTTTCACCACCACTGTTTTTGCTGTGGGAAATTCTGAGTCTCACTTTTGCCAAGCCGGGGACTCAATCTGAAAAATCCCTTCTCTCAAACACTATTAGCTTGATTTTTGTTTGGAAGAGGAGAACAAGGTTGAAAATTCCACTCTGCTTGGCTCTATGCCAAACGAACAGATCTGAAAATGCTGCTAGGTATTTTGCGTGCCCCTCTGCAATTATTCACCTTTGTTGTCTTATTAAGAGACTCTCTCTTTCCCTAGATGTAATGAGAGCACCTCCAGATTCCCAGACCCTCACGCTTCATAAATATCCATTAGGAAGGAGCCACTGGCCCACAGTCAAGCAACTAAGTACCTTGAATGCAATTTAGTTATTCTGAAGGTCCTTCAGTATCTTCTTGGTCCAGTCAGCATTTCCCCTATCTTTGCAGCAATTATTTTCTTCATTATCATGATCTTGCCTTGTCTTTTGTTCTTAGCCAGGTAAGTAAAATAAAATTCCTCTATCCCTTTTTAGAATATCCAGTCTGCTTTTACGTCTCTTCTGGCTTGTCATCTATTTGGAAAACTCCTTTAAATGAATTACTGAATAACATGAAACAGTGATTAAAACAAAAGGAAACAAAATATGGAGCATCACGCACAGCAAAGACCTAGGTGAGCACATGAGTTCGGTACCACTGTTCTTAGCCCTTCCTCCATGTCAAACTCTCAGTGTTGTATAAGCTTCCTTCTGAGGCCACTTTGCATCTTCTGGTACGATTTCGTTGGCAGTATGGAGAGGAGAATTTTTGTTTCATCTGACTATAGGCCTCAGCTTCTTGCAGGGACTTGGGAGAAAAAGAACTGGAAGCATGCCCTCCCTGGTGACGAGGCATTTTCCGTGCAGCACTTGGAAGACAGTGAGTGGAATGTTGAGGTTTTCTGGCTCTTACCAGCATCACTGCGGGAGACAGACCTGCAAGACTGAAGACACTACACCAGAAGTCAGCTGTGGGCATACAAAAGTCACAGGGCTTTTCTTTGGGGACGGGGGCAGGGTGTGGAGATCAGTGGCCAACACGTTCTTAGCCTATGTCTGTTCTCATTATGACAGTTCTTGATATCATAATTTTCCACTTTTCCTCCCCATTAACATCATTTATCCTGGGCACACGAAGGTGCTCAGAAATAATGGCAATAGGTTATTATTGTCGTTAAGCTCCAGTAGGGCAAAACCCAGATTTGTTTCATGATTTTGGAACCAACTCCAATTCATGTGGTATCAGATGCCTCTTGAGCCCTGCCTTACACCCTCCCAGCCTTGACTGCGGCCTTAGCCATGGTGAGCAGTCCTGAGTGAGCTTCAAGTCCCCTTGCACTTTGGGCTTTTAGCGTGACTCCATGAGCTGCGTGTCCTCTACTTCCTTTTCTGCAGTTCTCCTGGTCTGGAGGAGAGGCATGCAGACAAGGCACCTACACAGGTTGTGGTCGGGCAGGCTCCCCCCAAGCAGGGCAGCATGCAGGATGCTTATTAGGGAGTACTCATCAGCCCCTGAGGGAAGGGAGGTTATGGAGGTAGATGTGGACAGAGGAAAAAGTCATCCATGATCAGCTCCTCGGGATGCTCTGAAGCTGGGATGGCCCTGCAGAGTTGCCCGATTTAGGGGGATGATCCAGGCTTCTGTATTCCAGTGATGGGCTTCCCTGGAAGGAAATGTGTCCATCTCCAGGAGGACTGATAGCTGAGGACCATCTTTGGGCAACACCTCCAGCAGCTGGAAGTATAACTCTTGTTTCTGCAGGGGGATCTGGGGGTCATCGCATTGCAGCCACTATGCACAGCCCAAACGTGCAGGAGAGGTTCAATCCATGGAGGGTGGGAGCTAATGGATAAATGTTTCTATCCATCAGGGACAACTGAGAGAAGCATCTTTTAAACTCCCAAGAGTGTCCCAGTGGGGTTTTTAGTTGCTCATAGTGACGACCTCAAGATGACAGTTTTCTAGTGGCTTTTCTTCTCCCCCTGTTTCACTCTCCCTCACTCCTGCTCCCTGGCCTCACCCAGATAAACCACCTGCACCCAAGTCTTCATCTCAGGGTCTCCTTTTGGAGTAGGGAGGACCCAGGCTGAAACACACGTGCAGGTGGATGTTAATAAAGGCTTAGTGATGACAGTAGTTTGGTTCATGACCTTGTGAAAATGCCAAGCTGAGACTGACCATCAGGGAGATGGTTACCAACTGTGTTATTTCGTGAGTGAACATTTCCAACAAGCTGAAAAGGGAATGGTGGTGAGAAGTGGGCTGGAATGAGTATTGTGAGTGAGAATTGAGACTTGAAGGCAAATTGGACTTCATGGAAATTTAACAATTTTTCTCATGGAAAGCCAGCAACAGCTGAGTAGAAAGGCAATGCACAGAATGAGAGAGAAGAGTTGCAAATCATAGCTGACAAGAGAGTGATATTCAGGCTGTATAGAGAATGCCTGTAACTCAGCAACAACAAGCTTAATTTTTTAAAGGGACAAAGAAATTAGACATTTTTCCAAAGAAGATATGTAAATGGTCACAAAGCACATGAAAAAAAAAAGCTCAATATCACTAATCATTAGGCAAATGCAAATCAAAATTATGATGAAATTTACAGAGCTATCTCACATCCATTATGGTGGCTACCATTAAAAAAAATCTTGAAATAACAAGTATTGGTGAAGATGTGGAAAAATTGGAACACTTATGCTTTGTTGGTGGGAATGTAAAATGGTACAGCTGCTGTGGAAAACAGTATGTTGGTTCCTCAAAAAATTAAAAATAGAATCACCATATGATCCAGCAATTACACTGGGTATATATCCAAAAGAATTGAAAGCAAGATCTGGAAGAGCTATTTGTATACCCATGTTCGTAGAAGCGTTATTTGCAATAGCTAAAACATGGAGGCAACCCAAATGTCCATTGACAGATAAATGCATAAGCAAAATGTGATGCATCCATACAGTGAAATAGATATTGGCCTTAAAGGGAGGGAATTCTGCATTATGCTGCAACATGAATGAAACTTAGAACATTATGCTGAGTGAAATAAGCCAGTGAGTGAAAACAACAGATACTAGTTAAAAAGAATAACAATTATAAGGTGTCTTTTTAAATTGGCTTGTAAATTTAACATTTTCACAACTGTGTCTGGTACCCAGTAAGGCCTGGATAAGTACCAGATAGATATATGGATAAAATCAAAATGGATTTGTAGAGCCGGGGGAAGAAAGAGACAAGGTTCTTTGTTTATATGAAAAAATAAACCAAGCAAATTATGAAAAACAACTATAGTAATTGAAAGTTTGATGCTAGCATAGATTGAGTAAATAGGATGAAGAATTTAGACTCCAGTGTCTATGGGAACTTAGTATATGATAAATGTGGCGTTTCAAATCAGTGAGGAAATACTTATTAAGTCAAATACTGTATGATTCCACTTCTATGAGGTACTTTTTGTAGTGAGAAATCATAGAGACATGGAGTAGAGTGGTAGCTGTGGGAACCTGGGGAGGAGGAATTATTGTTTAACATGTATAGAAGTTCACTGTTATAAAATGAAGAGTTATGGAGATGCATGGTGGTGATGGGTATGCAATGTTGTTAAATACCACTCAACTGGACACTTAAAAATGATTAATACGGTAAATTTTGTGTGTATTTTACCACAATTTTTTTAAAATGGGGAAAAAAAAGAGTTTAGAGTTTAGAAACTAGACGTGGGGACAGAGGAAGAATCAGCCAGAAATGAAAATCCAAAACCGATCTGGAGACCTCCTTGGTGGTCCAGTGATAAGAATCCGCCTGCCAATGCAGGGGATGTGGGTTCGAAGCTGGTCCAGGAAGATCCCACATGCTGTGGAGCAACTAAGCCTATGCAGCACAGCCTACGCGGAGCACAGCTGCTCCGGAACAAGAGGAGCCCCCACAGCGAGAAGTCTGCACCGCAGCCAGAGAGCAGCACCTCTCTGGCCACGAGAAACCGGTGCACAGCAGCGAAAGCCCAGCGCAGCCACATACAAATAAATAAAATGTCAAAAAGCTCTGTCAAAACAGACCTCGTTTCAAATCTCATCGAGTTTCTTAAATCCTGGATGGGCAATTAATCTCTCAGCCTCAGTGGCACCACATCTGTACCAGTGAGAGAAACCCCCTGATGGGGTTTGCTGGAGCTTTCCACACTCCAGGCTGAGTTGCAGTGACCCTAAGCGGGAGTGTCATAGGAACACTATTTCTTCAGCTATTAGCTGATACATTTTCATTTTCTCCTTTATCATTTCCTTTTGCAGCCTCCCACCTGTAAGGCTGACTCATGAACCATGAGGTTTACTGCCCCCAAGGAAGGAGGAACAGATGTTATTGATCAATGTTGAGATTCAAAGCTTGTCCATGTGTTATTGATCAGTGTTGAGACTCAAAGCTTGTCCGTGTTAATACAATAGTCTTGACATTTGGACTTTTTGGAGAGAAATATCTTTTTAACACCTTTAAACCCCTAGGAGCAAGCCCCGTGCACCCTAAGGTGTTATTATAAGTTCAGAGTATGACAGAGGGAGTGGGTTGCTGCCCACCAGGACCCAGTGGATCACGGGAAGCAGGAAGCAGAGGGAGGAGAAGAGAGCAAGGTACCTGGATTCTGTCCTGCCTCCTTCAGGCAAAAGCATGGAAGGGGCTTGCTGTGCTGTATAGGAAGAGAGGAGGGGCTTTGTTTCCCTCTGGGGAGGGGGTTCATGCTGGCCCTGGGTCCTTTGCCCTCCCATCCACATCACTCTTTGCCCTGCCCTGCATCTCAGAGGGGCAGCCTCTGGGCGTCCTTGTCTCCCAGGCTCCCAGCTAATCAGATGCTCTGGGTGGATATGGCTGGCAGCTGGAGGAAGAGAGGCCAGGGTGTTTCTCCCTTACCTCTCTGCTTCAGGTCTCTGGTGTCCGATCTCTCGGGGGCCAGCAGGCCCTGGGCTCCGCTCACCTCCCCTCCTGAGGGCAGTGGTGGCTTCACACAACTGCTGATCTCTGAGTGCCTCACTCTGCCCTTTTTGGCTTTTTAATTCTCCCCTCATCTGTGTCACCACTGGCCAGTATTAAAATCCCTCTGTTTTAAATCCCCAAGTACCTTCTGTTTTCTGGTTAAATGCTGACGGCTGCTGTAGGGACGTGGGAGCAGAATATTTCTCACCTAGCAACCCTAGGGGACACACTACTGAAAAGCTGGTGGTGCCGCATGCCTCTCTGCAGGGAAACTCTGAGCTTCTCTGAACCCTTGGGTTGTCACATACCCTAGAAGGCTGATATTTGGTCACAGCCATGGGGTCTAGAAGGCTGGACACCGGGGGGCAGCAACTGAGCCTGAGGGGCTATATAGCAAGACAGTGGGAGGATTACCAGGCTCGTAGAATCAGTGGAGAGAGAGAAGGTCCCTGGCTCTAGCAGCCATAGCACTGACCGGTGCCAAGAGGGCAGGCAGTGACCAGTGGACAGGAGACACCAGGTTCCCAGAGGCTAAGGAGGAGCCACAGCTCAGCACCCAGGTCTCCATCCCCATCCTTCTCTGCTGCCCGGACACAGTAAATATTCAGTGCATCCCTCAGCCTTCTTGGACAGGAGGATCAAGGACAGCAGAAACTCAAAGGAGACTGGGGCCCTGAAATATCACTTATTGTTTTATATTTGTTTTCTTTTTTTCTTGGCCTCACCATGTAGTGCATGGGATCTTAGTTCCCAGACCAGGAATCGAACCTGTGCCCCCTGTATAAGGGAACATGGAGTCTTAATCACTGCACTAGCAGGGAAATTCAAAATATCCCTTATTGACAAGTGCAGTTTTCCTTGATGCCTCATAGAGAAAGGGTGCATGAGGAAGCATAGCTCAATGCGAAATTAAGAAGCTAACTTTTCCTTGCCAGGACTATTTTATTATTACAAGCCATTACTGATAGCAGAGCAAGCACACAACCAACCTTTCCTGCTACCCCCACCCCACTCCTTTATGTTCCTTGGAGCTCTTTGGATATGACACGTATGCCATGGTCTCTCTCCCATTGAGTTTTCTGTGGTTTGCCACTTTCAAGTCCTGAGATTTGGGGCAAGCCATTTAACTTCCTTAAGTCTTAGTTTTCATGTCTGCAAAGTGGGGATAGTCCAGAGCATCTTTATAACCTGAGATTTCTTTATTTGGATCCTCAGAGGAATAGGGTTGCATGGCAAGCAAAAGTGAATGTAATGATCAGATAATCACTTCTGAATGACAACTTATGAAACGGGTTTCCAGTGAAATGTTCCTTTTGGAGCTTGTAATGCAAAGGCAAGGCAGATCAATTGCAAAGAGAAATCACATTATCTACAAAGATACAGAATTTCACAAAGCTGATAAAAGTGAAGTTGAGGAATTGCTAAAGTCACACACCAAGTTAACAAGAATGAGAAAATCATGCAGAGTTAAAACTGTTTAAAATTGAGAAAAAATGGGCAGAAGACCTAAATAGACATTTCTCCATAGAAGACATACATATGGCCAACAGGCACATGAAAAGATGCTCCACATCATTAATTATTAGATAAATGCAAATCAAAACCATAATGAGGTATCACCTCAAACCAATCAGAATGGCTATCATCAAAACGTCAACAAACAATAAATGCTGGAAAGGATGTGTAGAAAAGGAAGACCTCCTACACTGTTGGTGGGAATTTCAGATCAGAGTTGTATTGAAAATATAACTTTTAAAACATGAGACAAAACATATCTTCTTAATTTTAGTGCAACCACTATGAAGAACAGTATGGAAGTTCCTTAAAAAACTAAAAACAGAGCTACCATATGATCGGGCAATTCCACTCTTGGGTATATATCTGGAAAAGATGAAAACTCTAATTCAAAAACATACATGCACCCCAGTGTTTATAGCAGCACTATTTACAATAACCAAGGCATAAAAACAATCCAAGTGCCCATCAACAATCAGCCTATGAAGATGAGTTTTATATATATATACACACACACACACACACACACACAATGGAATATTAGCCATAAAAACAAAAAATTGTCATTTTAAATAGCATGGATGGACTGAGAGAATATTATACTCAGGGTAGTAAAGCAGAGAAAGATAAATATTATATGACATCAGAGATGAATCTTTATACAAAACAGAAATAGAAAACAAACATGGTTACCAAAGTGGGAAGGAGAGGAGAGAGGGATAAGTTAGGAGTTGGGGATTAACAAAGTATTATACATAAAATACAAAGTACTATACAAGTGCTTTGTTGATTAAAAAAGCAACAAAGATTTATTGTATAGCACAGGGAACTATATTCAATATAATACCTATAATAGAAAATAATTTGAAAAAGTATATATAATGGAATCTCTTTGCTGTATACCTGAAACTAGCATAATATTATAAATCAATTATACTTAAAATAAAAAACTGAGAAAATTGCGGAACGCTCTGAGGGGAAAGTAACAATTCATTCTTTGTTCTTTCTAAGAGTTGATCATCATTTGTTCATTCATTCATTCAATAAATACTTATTGCAGTATTTAGGCTGGCCCTAAATACTAGTAATATAGCAGATCAGGGTTGCATTGAAAACATAATTTTATAAAACATGAGACAAAATATATCTTACTAAATTTTAGTTTTACTTTTCAAGCTTAAAAAGATGACATTCTAATTTTTTTCACTACTTGAAATGACAGTTTGGTTCTCAGTTTAAGTGAGTTGACTTTAAGAGGGCTTTTCCAGACACGAGTTACCCTGTTTCCATTCTTAATTCCAAGAATGTTTTAGAGATTCAGAAATATTAGGTACCTGTCAACACTTCACATTTTCTAACCAACATGACAGGGAAAAGTGGCTCCTCCCTGGGATCAACTCCTGTACTTTGGCGTGACTTATTGCAGAAAAATGTCCCTCCTCCCCAAAGAAAGCCTATTATTTCTATTATTTTAGGTGTTGAGAGATCTCAGGTTATAGCATATCCGCATCATTGCTCCGTAGGAGTTGTCACTCTTGTTCAATTGATGTATTTTCCTTTTTATCCATGATCTATTCCCTTCTTCCCACAGGCATCCACTTCAATGTGTTTGATAAAAGCCCTCTGGTAGGATGTTTCCTTGTAGAATATATGGTGCCGTTTTGTGTTTTAATTGGTATACATAGTATTGGGTAATGGAACTTGCTGTTTCCTTCTTTCTTCCCACTCAATACTGTGTTTTAAGACATAACATGCTGTACAGCTAGTGTGTTGCTAGCTGCTGCAGGTTATGCCACGGTGTGTGTCCCAATCACTTACTCATCCCCCTGAGAATGGGCCCCTGGATTGCCTCCAGCTCACTGCTACTCAGTTAACACAGACATGACCACCTTACATACGCCCCCTGACACACTGAATAAAGATCCAGTAGAAGGTCCCTGATCCTAGAGCACATACTAGACAGGCTTCCTGAAGGACTGTCCTGCTTCACCCTCCCACCAGCGGTGCATAAATGTGCCCATTTCCTCAAAACCTCATCAACTCTTATTGTTAATTACCTTTCTATTTTTCTTCTCTTCTGGTGAGTGTAATATATTTTGTCCATTCTTTTAATTGCATTCTTCTGATTACTCATGAGTTTGAAAATCTGGTCTGTGAATTCACTCTACATATTCTTTGCCTGTTCTTTTCTGGGTTTCCTGTCTTTTTCCTGTTAATTTTCAGGAATTCTTTAAGAGTATTCAATTATTTTTTATCTTTTTAAGTCATTGAACATGTCTTTTCTCAGATTGAGACCTGTTTATCATATCTATCTATTGAAGAGAAATCTTTTCACTTAATATATTTAAATCTATTGATTTGGAGAGGGAAGTCTTATGGTTGCCCAACTCTTGGCTACAGAGATATCCTTGCGTATTTTTCTCTATTGGCTGTACTATTTTTCTTTTCAGGTTTGAAACTTAAATCAATCAGGGTATGAGATAGGGCTCCAGGTTTACTTTATTGCCCATAAGTTATTATTTTTTTAAAACTCCAGTTTCCTTAACATCATCAACCAAACAATCCATCCTTTTTCTGTGCCCTTGTAATAGTATGTTCATTAGTATACCAGCTTATCACATAAAGACAACCTGGTTCTATTGTGCCCTTTATTCTGTTCTTTTGCTCTATCATTTTTTTTAACAAGCAGAGAAGCAACAATATTGATTTCAAGAATACAGGATAATTTTTAGAACTCAAGAATAGCAATGTGGTAGAGTATCAAAAAGAGAACAAACAAAGAGTTCTTCTACTTTAGTTTGAATACTGGTTTGTGTCTTTAATTAAAAATTAAATTTATGTGCTGCAGATTTCATCAGAGCTATGAGTCCTAATTCCCAGAAAAGATAAACAGATTCTTTCAGTACCTGTGGGTTGTTTTGTTTAGTTTTCTTGATATCTCACATTTTATCTTTAAAAAATCTTTTGGGTTTTACATTTTGTTTCTTAATATCATATTTGCTGTAATGTGAAAGTGAAAGTGAAGTCGTGTCCGACTCTTTGCGACCCCATGGACTGTAGCCTACCAGGATCCTCCCTCCGTGGGATTCTCCAGGCAAAAGTACTGGAGTGGGTTGCCATTTCCTTCTCCAGTAATGTGAAAACTGTATTTTAAAGGTCATCTATTTAAATTTCAAGGCCACTGAACCTATACATAAAGAGCATGGTCTGTGCAGCCACAGGGAGCAGGATTCAAATCCTGCCTCTGCCACTCAGCATCTATATAACATGTAGCAGTTTCCTACAGCTGCTGAAGGCTGCTATAATAAATCACCACAAACTTAAGAGACTTAAAGCAACACAAATCTTATAGTCCTGGAGGTTGTAAGTCTAAACCGGGTTGACAGGGCTATGTTCCTCCTGGATGCTCTTGGGAAGAATACACGTCCTTGCCTTTCCAGCTTCTTTAGGATGCTCATGTATTCCTTGACTTTTGGCCCCACATTCTGCCCTCTATTTCACTTGTCACATCTCCTTTTCTGATTCCACTGCCTACCTCTTTCCCTTCTAAGGTCTCTTGTGATTATTCTGGGTCTACTTTTAGATAATCCAAGATAATCTTTCCGTCTTAAAGTTCTTACCTTAATTACACCTGCACGTCCCTGTGCTTTGCAGAGTAACACTGTCAAAGGTTCTGGGCATTAGAACATACTCAGTTTCCTTTCTATGGGGGGTCATTATTCTGCTCACCACACTTTGGGCAGGTAACTTAACCTCTCTGAGTGCCAATTTCCTTATCTCTAAATTGGGGATGAAATGATAAGTAGGTGGTATTCATTGGCATAATGTTTGGAACAGAGTGAGTCCTTAATAAATTGTATTAAATAGGTTTTGTTTTTTGTTTTTATCCTCATAATGGTCCAGGAAGGTGCACCACATACTACAGTTGGAGAAATTCAGAGTAGATGAGTCAATTTGTAAGAGAAATGCTGAATTACTGAAGATAGTCATAACAGAATTGTATTAGTATTTCAATAATCAGTCTAATTAAAGCCCAGGGTTTGCCTGGTTGTCATTTTCTAATTGCTCTTCTGGTGAGTAAAGTCAGGGTGATTTACTCTGCATTTGAATCACATAACCTCCGATGTTCTCTGAATTCATCGGAAACCAAGATTTGATCACCAGCTCTCTTTTGCTTAAGAGCTGGCCTTGCATGGTTTCAATAAAGAAAATCACAGAGGACTGAAAGAGTCTGGTATTCATAAATCAAGGTCTGTGTGTGAGATCTCCAGGGATTTAATTTGGCAAAAGGAAGTTCTCCGAATCAAGGCCTATTACAATTTGTGTCTAATCAGATTAAGGAGATCAAGGAAGAGGGGAGATCTTGTCATCTCTTGCAAGGCTGTACGTTTCCAGAGCAGGAGCTGTCAGCAGGAGAAGGTTGTCCAGAGCAGGGTGGGAACACAGCTGGGGGATACAGAAACCACCAAGTCCAGGCATATCACAAGGCCAGCACCAAGAGCATCACAACCACAGAGAGTTTGCCTTCTGGGGTATATCTCAGCATTTTAGAACCCTGAGAATTCAGTTTCTGGCCCCGGAGTTAGACTACCTGTGTTTGAATATGATATTTTCTAGCTGTGGCCTTGGGTAGTGTTTTTATTTCTCTCTGCCTTGTCTGTGCATGCTAAGTTGTTTCAGTTGTGTCTGACTCTTTGCGACCCCATGGACTGTAGCCTGCCAGGCTCCTCTGTCCGGGGATTCTCCAGGCAAGAATACTGGAGTGGATTGCGATGCCCTCCTCCAGGTGATCTTCCCAATCCAGGGATGGAACCCTTGTCTCAGGCATCTCCTGCATTGGCAGGAGGGTTCCTTACCACTAGCAACACCTGGGAAGCCTCAGTTTCTCCTATGTTCAAAATGCTGATATTATCACCCACCTCCCTGAGTTAATCTGTTCAAGGTGCTTGGCCTCCACTCAGCCACAGCTAGTTATTGGCATTGTTGTGACTGCCTATCTCTAAAATGAACTAGATACTCTCTGAGGCTTGCAGGGGTTACATCATCCTGCTAATAATTAGGAATAGATAATCCAGGCTCCCCATCTAGAGCTGCTTCCACTGAAGAAAACTACAGTAAATATGAAGGACGTTATAAGATTTCATAGGGAACATCAAGGGCAATATCTCCCTACTGTATAATGATTGCAGAAGAGGCCAGGTTGCAAGTCTTAAAAGGGGAAGCTCCATCCACTGTTCTCTGCAATCAAATTCACCTCAGACTAAGTGGATTTAGAACATGGTGACCAGGCCACTTTAGCAAGAGAGATGAAAAATGTACTCATTGCAGTAAGCTTGCTGCTGTAAAAAAAAAAAAAAAAAATACACACCTTTCTGTGGTTTAACACAATTATTTCTCTGCCAAATCAAGTCCAGCTTGGGTGTTTCTGCTGGGTGGGCAACTCCCATCCAAGAGGTGATTACGGATCAGGTTCCTTCCATCCTGAGTTCTGGAAATGGCAAATTCAGACAGTGAAGAATCCACCTGTGATACAGGAGACTAGGGTTTGATCCCTGAGTCAGGAAGATCCCCTGGAGAAGGAAACAGCAACCCACACCAGTATCACTGCTTGGAGAATTCCATGGACAGAGGAGCTTGGAGGGCTACCAGGACCCTGGCAAGTCCATAGGATTGAAAAGAGTCGGACACAACTGAGTGACTAACTCAGATCCAGTGGACTGCAATTATCACGTGGACATGGCAGACTGCAAGGCAATCTGGGAAATGTGGTCCGGTTGTTGTTGCCAGGGGGCAGAGGAGCTAGAGTTGATTACTAACTAGTTGGTTTGGCTGTAGGCAGTGACATTTTTTTCAGAGGACTGAACACAAACTCAGACCTGATTTCATCTGCCAGCTTCCCCTAGAAAGAAACCCCACCACCATCTCCCCTTAGACTCAGTGAACTGCTCAGCCAGGAGAAACCAAGGCTTGCCATCTGCCCAAGATCACATGTCCTGATGAACCACCACAGATTTAGAGCTGATGGTACTTTTGGGTTTTTTTCAGATGGCAGGGAGAAGGAAGGAAAGACAAGGAAGTGGAGGATATTAAGCAAAAAAAGGTAGAAAGGGTAAGGGGAACAATTGCTTAAAACATGATTTTTATTATGGAAGTGTTTAAGCATAGAGAAAAGCAGAAAAATTTGTTTTTTAATATAAACATTTAAAGAGGTAAAAAAGTACATTTCATTATGGAAAATTGTCAAGAGGGATTAAGAAAAAATCTATGATTCTACCACTTCAGTAGAGCCAGTTATTGCTATGGTATATTTCCTTCTAGACTTCCCCCCCACCTCCTTGATCATATGTTTTCATACAGAGTTGTAAAGAAGAGAGGTGCTTATAATCAGGGTCTTGGCAGTATGCCCTTGGGTTGGGGGAGGGGTAGATAGGTCTACCTGTTTTTTCTCCAGAATCCTCTGCTCTGTGTTTCTCACTCTGGGGGCATTTCACACTTCTCCATTCTCCAGCTGGTGAAGAGTGGGGAGGTGGGAGAGAAGTGTGGAGAGAGAGGGAGCAAAACCCCGATCAGTTATACATTCAGTTTGCTAGCAACTCCAGGGGCTTGAACCTGGGCTAGTTACCGTAAGCATTTAGCTGCTACAGTGAAGGCCAGCATCTCAGCAGCTTTGAGAGGACGGGAGTATATTTCTGACTTTCCATGCCCCTCAGGTGGAGAAGAGGGGTGTTCCCTAGTTTCCCAGATGGGGCCAGCAGGACTGTGCCTGTTCCCCACGGTGGTTACCTGCTCCCTGGAGCATCCCGACGCCTCCTTCCTGGCTGGCCTCAGTGATGGCCCAAGCATGCACCAAGCAGACTTGCCTCCAACTTGAGGGGTGCTGTGACCTGGGCTGACTGCTATACCTGAAGCCCATTGCTGTGTTTGTACCAAGGTTGTGCTTCCTGTGGGCTGCCTGAGTCAATGACTCTTTCCCCAGGGAGAGCAGGGACTCTAATACAAGCTCCTAGGAGATCTGGGACACCTCTAATGCTGGCCTGGCTTGAAGATTTCCAGATATGTCTCCCAGCCTCATCTGACATTTCCACTAATAAAATCCTTGCATGTCAGTCCCACCTGGGTATCTACCTTCCCCTATTATATAATGACTGCAGAGAGGCTGGATTGCCTCTGAGGGAGGCAGCCTATACCACAGGGCACTACAGAGAGAATGCATGCATCACTCTCACTCATCACCCTGGAGCAAAATCTTGTCACAGGGCCACACTGAGCAAGGGAGGCTGGGACACTCAGTGTCTTCTGTGATGACCATGCAGGGGAGAATGGATGATGTAGGGCTTCTGGAACTGTGGCCACGCCTCCTTATTCAGCCTTCAAAACCTGTTCTGATTCCTTCAACATCAAGGTTCTGGAGCAGGATGTGTAGAGGCAGACACTGTGATAAATCTGTGCAGATATAAATTAAAACTAATCCAAATCTTGGGAAAAAAAGCTATGACAAACCTAGACAGCATATTAAAAAGCAGAGAGATTACTTTGCCTAAAAAAGTCTGTATAAGCAAAGGTATGGTTTTTCCAGTAGTCATGTATGGATGTGAAAGTTCGACTATGAGGAAGGCTGAGCGCCAAAGAGTTGATGCTTGCCAACTGTGGTGCTGGAAAAGACTCTTGAGAGTCCCTTGGACTGCAAGGAGATCAAACCAGTAAATCCTAAAGGAAATCAATCCTGAATATTCATTGGAAGGACTGATGCTGAAGTAAAGCTCCAATACTTTGGCCACCTGACGCAGAGAGCCAACTCATTAGAAAAGACCCTGATACTGGGGAAGATTGAAGGCGGGAGGAGAAGGGGATGACAGAAGATGAGATGGTTTGATGGCATCACTGACTCAATGGACATGAGTTTGAGCAAGCTCCAGGAGATGGTGAAGGACAGAGAAGCCTGGCATGCTGCAGTCTATGGGATCGCAAAGAGCTGGACATGACTGAGCGACTGAACAACAACAAAATCCCAATCTAATTGCTACTGTAATGACTACTATACACTATGTCTGCCCCAAGGCAACACTGCAAAGTGACTGAAGTTTCTGCCCTGAGCCTCACCCACCTCTTGAGCCATGTCCCCTTCTTTCCTTTTCAAATTCCCCCCAAAATTCTACCTGCCCAGAGTTCCTATTACAATGTCTTACCCTGGGCATTACTTCACCAGCCCAAATTTCTCCTCACCTGAACATGTTCCTGTTCCATTCTCTAAGGTTCTGCACGTTACTAGTTTGATAAGTAAATTTCATATAAAGACATTTAGGTTGGTTAAGGCTTGAAGAAAGTAGGGAAAACCACAAGACCATTCAGGTATGACCTAATGGTTATACAGTGATTATACACTGGAAGTGAGAAATAGATTTAAGGGGTTAGCTCTGATAGATAGAGTGCCTGATGAACTATGGATAGAGATTCGTGACATTGTACAGGAGACAGAGATCAAGACCATCGCCATGGAAAAGAAATGCAAAAAAGCAAAATGGCTGTCTGGGGAGGCCTTACAAATAGCTGTGAAAAGAAGAGAAGCCAAAAGCAAAGGAGAAAAGGAAAGATATAAGCATCTGAATGCAGAGTTCCAAAAAATAGCAAGGAGACATAAGAAAGCCTTCCTTAGTGATCAATGCAAAGAAATAGAAGAAAACAACAGAATGGGAAAGACTAGAGATCTCTTCTGGAGAAGGCAATGGCACCCACACCAGTACTCTTGCCTGGAAAATCCCATCGACGGAGGAGCCTGGTAGGCTGCAATCCATGGGGTTGCGAAGAGTCGGACACGACTGAGCAACTTCACTTTCACTCTTCACTTTGATGCATTGGAGAAGGAAATGGCAACCCACTCCAGTGTTCTTGCCTGAAGAATCCCAAGGACAGCAGAGCCTGGTGGGCTGCTGTCTATGGGGTCGCACAGAGTCGGACACGACTGAAGCAACTTAGCAGCAGCAGAGATCTCTTCAAGAAAATTAGAGATACCAAAGGAACATTTCATGCAAAGATGGGCTTGATAAAGGACAAAAATGGTATGGACCTAACAGAAGCAGAAGATATTAAGAAGAGGTGGCAAGAATACACAGAAGAACTGTACAGAAAAGAGCTTCACGACCAAGATAATAACAATGGTGTGATCACTCACCTAGAGCCAGACATCCTGGAATGTGAAGTCAAGTGGGCCTTAGAAAGCATCACTACGAACAAAATTAGTGGAGGTGATGGAATTCCAGTTGAGCTGTTTCAAATCCTGGAAGATGCTGCTGTGAAAGTGCGGCACTCAATATGCCAGCACATTTGGAAAACAGCAGTGGCCAGAGGACTGCAACAGGTCAGTTTTCATTCCAATCCCAAAGAAAGGCAATGCCAAAGAATGCTCAAACTACTGCACAATTGCACTTATCTCACACGCTAGTCAAGTAATGCTCAAAATTCTCCAAGCCAGGCTTCAGCAATACATGAACTATGAACTTCCAGATGTTCAAGCTGGTTTTAGAAAAGGCAGAGGAACCAGAGATCAAATTGCCAACATCTGCTGGATCATCAAAAAAGCAAGAGAGTTCCAGAAAAACATCTATTTCTGCTTTATTGACTATGCCAAAACCTTTGACTATGTGGATCACTGTAAACTGTGGAAAATTCTGAAAGAGATGGGAATACCAGACCACTTGACCTGCCTCTTGAGAAACCTATATGCAGGTCAGGAAGCAACAGTTAGAACTGGACATGGAACAACAGACTGGTTCCAAATAGGAAAAGAAGTACGTCAAGGCTGTATATTGTCACCCTGCTTATTTAACTTATATGCAGAGTACATCATGAGAAACACTGGACTGGCAGAAGCACAAGCTGGAATCAAGATTGCCAGGAGAAATATCAATGACCTCAGACATGCAGATGACACCACCTTTATGGCAGAAAGTGAAGAGGAACTAAAAAGCCTCTTGATGAAAGTGAGAGAGGAGAGTGAAAAAGTTGGCTCAAAGCTCAACATTCAGAAAACTAAGATCATGGCATCTGGTCCCATCACTTCATGGGAAATAGATGGGGAAACAGTGGAAACAGTATCAGACTTTATTTTTGGGGGGCTCCAAAATTATTGCAGATGGTAATCACAGCCATGAAATTAAAAGATACTTACTCCTTGGTAGGAAAGTTATGACCAACATAGATAGCATATTCAAAAGCAGAGACATTACTTTGCCAACAAAGGTCCATCTAGTCAAGGCTATGGTTTTTCCAGTGGTCATGTATGGATGTGAGAGTTGGACTGTGAAGAAAGCTGAGTGCCGAAGAATTGATGCTTTTGAACTGTGGTGTTGGAGAAGACTCTTGAGAGTCCCTTGGACTGCAAGGAGATCCAACCAGTCCATCCTAAAGGAGATCAGTCCTGGGTGTTCTTTGGAAGGACTGGTGCTAAAGCTGAAACTCCAGTACTTTGGCCACCTCATGCGAAGAGTTGACTCATTGGAAAAGACTCTGATGCTGGGAGGGATTGGGGGAAGGAGGAGGGGATGACAGAGGATGAGATGGCTGGATGGCATCACCAACTCGATGGACATGAGTTTGGGTGAACTCCAGGAGTTGGTGATGGACAGGGAGGCCTGGCGTGCTGCAATTCATGGGGTCACAAAGAGTTGGACATGACTGAGTGACTGAACTGAACTGAAGGCTTGACTGTGACAGCAACCAGGCAAACACATGTGGCCTCTAACCAAAACCTGGTAATGCCTTACCCAGAGTATGGAATGACAGTTTACATAATGACTGCCATTGAGTCCTGAATTTCATATGACAAGCAAATATTTAGCTTTTCTTTCCAAGCAGAAAGGATAAAGCCCAGGTAATTTACTCCCCAGGAAGGATCTTGTACCCCAGTTAGCGTAAGTTCTGTGGCCTCATTTTATTAATACTTTGGGCTATGTTCTTTGGTATATTTTCTTTTTGTGTCACATTTAGAAAAGAAGCACTTTGATTCAACACTAAACTGTCTACAGTACTATCTATCCCTAGAGAGTAAGATTGTAGGTGTGTGTACATGGCGGGGGGTAGGGGGGAAAGGAAAAGGGCACGGCCACATTTGATAGCTCTAGAGAGTTTGACTTTTTCATATAAAGCACATCAAGTTTTATAATTTACAAGCCATTAGCCCTGCCCTGTGGTATGGACAAGGCTCCTGGCCTTTCTGTTTCTGAGAAGGTCTCCTCATCTTTGGTAACTGATGACAGATCTGATCCTCACAGCCTCCTCTTCTCTCTTGGGAATGCATTTGCATCCTTCCTGCTGTCACTCTTCTCCAACGTGAAAGGAAATGTCCCTTCAGCCTGGTTTTTGTCTGCTCCATGAGTCAGCTGTTCTGATTTATTTAAAACCTTAATTTTAAGTAAAATTAGAATGGAGACCACGTCTATGGATCTGCAGTGCCTCGGCTCGGTGCCTGGTATAAAGCTGACATGTTATAAATGTTTCTGAATAATGGCTGAGCCCTCAGGTTAGTCAGAGAACTCCTGCCGTGACCACTGATCTGTTTCAATATGGCGGGCGAGCGAGCCCTCAGCTCTTTAAAGGACTTTCCCTGGGTTGCTCACTCAGATGCCAGACGTGGCTGGGAAGAGGCTGTGGCCTCCTGAAGGATGGTGTAATACTAAAATTAGGAGTAGTATCTGTGAAAACAACTGCTTATACCCTATTTTCCTAGTCACTGGGCCTCAAGGGGAAATTATAGGCCAGAATCTCACACTTTTACTACAAGTTTTCAGATGGCCAAAAATAAAACAGAATCAGGGCTTTCGGTTTTGTTTGATAATAGTATTTGATGGGCTATGTGAGTGGAATTGGGGCTTCCCAGGTAGCGCTAGTGGTAAAGAACTCGCCTGTCAATGTGGTGGTTTGACCCCTGTGTTGGAAGATCCCCTGGAGGAGGGCATGGCAATCCATTCCAGCGTTCTTGCCTGGAGAATCCCATGGACAGAGGAGCCTGGTGGGCTACAGTCCAAGGGTTGCAAAGAGCTGGACATGACTGAGGCTACTTAGAACACATGCATGCATGCACATGAGTAGACTCGACACTCTCCGAGAAAACTGTCCTTTTTGTTTAGCTACATTATTCTATTTGACTTTCTGAAGTGGCTTCTAAATGTCACACCTCTGAGCCTCCAGCCACTTTTGCAAACGGTATCACGTGGGGCTGTCTCATGTCATGCTGTGTGCGCTAGTCTAACCCCTGGGCCTAAACAAACCCAGTCACTCAATTGTATCCCACTCTCTGTGACCCCATGGACTGTAGCCCACCAGTCTCCTCTGTCCGTGGAATCTTCCAGGCAAGAATCCTGGAGTGGGTTGCCGTTTCCTACTCCAGGGTTAACTTCCCAAGCCAGAGATCGAACCCATGTCTCCAGTGTCTCCTGCATTTGCAGGCAGATTCTTTACCTGCTGAGCCATCAGGGAACCCCTAATACACTGAGCCTTAGTTTTTCTCTTCTCTGAAGTGGTATTGATAATGATAGCTGCCTCTAGGCTTGTTTTAGGGATTAAATGAGATAATCCACTTTTTTTTTTTTTTTGAAAGCACAGTAAACACTCAATAAATGGTAACCATTGTTATCAACATCATTATCTAAAGTTTATGAAAGAAGGCCAGAAGGATCTGGGTTGTTTGTTCAGTCACTCAGTCCTGTCCGACCCTTTGGGACCCCATGGACTGCAGCATGCCAGGCTTCCCTGTCTTTCACCATCTCCCAGAGCTTGCTCAAACTCATGGCCATTGAGTCGTGATGCTATCCAAACATCTTGTCCTCTGTCATCCCCTTCTCCTCCTGCCTTCAGTCTTTCCCAGGATCAGGGTCTTTTCTAATGAGTCAGCTCTTCACATCAGGTGGCCATAGTATTGGAGCCTCAGTTTCAGCATCAGTCCTTCTAATGAATATTCAGCATCAATTTCCTTTAGGATTGACTAGTCTGATCTCCTGGGTTGTAGGCCCAGAAAACTTCTTTCAGGCCAGATAATAATAATAATGATAATACTCATAAAGTTCTGCTGTGTCATTCTTTTGGGACCTCAAGTTCTGTTCTTCACTGACTTGGGAAATGGGCAGATAGGAGCATGCAACTGGGAAGGGGGACTGAGAAGACAGGAAAAATGTGGGTTGCTGATAGTAGGTTGGTGGTTCGGAGGCAAAAATGCCAGCAGGAGGGAAACGGAATTATCAGGCGCTAAGGAGTCCTAATGCCAGCTCTCTGCTGACATAATTAATGAGGCTGCTGCGCCAAAACTGAGGCATGTTGTTAATATACAGACCTGTTTGGAGCACAAGAGAAATGCAAACAGAGAAGTTTTGCCAAAAGGGGAGTAGGGTCAAATCATCTCTATAGAGAGACCACATTATCTGTAAGACTCTAATGTATGGATTTAAAAACACACCAAAAACAAAACAAAAAAGCACCAGGAAGAAGTAAAAGGCTAAAAAATTGATGTCAAACACGGGACCAAGAGTTACAGAATACTCCGTGGACTTCTGGCATTCTTATCTGATTATTTTACTTTTGTCTTTATTTTTTTCAAAGTTTGTTCAATATTCAATGTGAATATTCATATTCATCTGATAATGACAAGAGTCCAACGGAATTTTAGCATTCAGGATTTTGACACACATTCCGTAAGATGCCTAAGAGAAAACTTTTAAGACTGGCTTCATTATACTTTTTTTTTTTTTTTAAACAACTCTGGGTTGCTGAAAGAAAACAATCTTGAGCCTACATAAGATTTTTGTGCCTGATGTTTTCATCCTAAAAACAAAAACGATTTTTCATATAAGCGTTCTCAATGGCGAATTCAGTTTTCTTTTTAAAAGGCCGTTTTGCATCACCAGGTGAGATGGACCAAGGATATGGTTGGTGCCTACGGCCGAGTGGACGGTCCAGAAGAGGGCAGGAATTGGAGTGCCGGTTGCCATCGGTCCCCCGAGGGTGTGTCTGCGGACCAACGGGAAGCAAACTCCCTGGCAGCTGCTCCAGAAGGTCGCCAGCACGGTTTCGCCCCCAGCTCCCCAGGCACAAGCCCAGCGCCTTGGCTAAGCGGCGGGACAGGTGGCTCTGCGCTTTGACCCCGCAGGAACCCGGACCGAGCTCATGCGCCGCCCCTCCCGGCGGGGATGGCGAGGGGGCAATACAAGGAGGCGACTTTGGTCCCCCATTCCCCTTGGTTAACCCATTCCTCCCTCACTGCCCGCCCTGCTCCTCTCTATCTTTTCTGGCCTTTTCAGCTGGGCAGTGACCCTGAAAAAACGCTCGGGAAGCGAGGTGCGGTTGGAGGCGGCAGGATGTGGAAAGGACTATTTTATTTCGTTCATTCAGTTTTCCTTTCCATTCTGCCGCTACTGGTGTTTGGCGAGGGCAAGAAATACTTCATATCTGCCTATTAAGCCCAAGCGGAGGCACCAAGCAGGGCTCGGCCCGCGCCGGGTCCACGGAGCAGCGTGTTCGCGCGTGGGCGGGGGCGCGCGGGCGTGCACGTGGGGCGCGGGGCAGACGTGCGCGCGCGCATTGTGTCTGCTTCAAACAGGGTCTGCACTGCGCGCTGAGGTCAAAGCACGTTCGCTTTTCGCTGGGTCCTGATGCCTGGCGCCCAAGCACGGCAGAGCAGAGCATGCAGGGGTCTGCTCTGCTCTGCCAGGCAGACGGTGAGGCTGCAGTGTCTATTGAGAGCCGACACTTGCTCTCCGTTAAGGCACCGTTCTGAGCACTTTACTCGGTGCTTTATACTCCGTTCACTCAGGTCATCCTCAACAACCCAGGAAAGTACTGTATTATTACCTTCCATTTCCGGATGAAGCGGGGCACAGAGAGGTTAAGTCGCCCAGCTATCGATCTCAGCCACTGTCTACATCTTAACCCACTCCTCCTAGTTTCTTGAACGTGACAGCCTCCAGACTCCTGTTTGAAAAGCATTGGTTAAGGAATCCTTTTCACCTCTATTTAAAGCACCGTCATTTCAGCTTATCTAAAACCCCGAGACAGCTCACAACCCGCAACTAAAGCATCAAAGTCATTGACTCTGGCCTGCCAAATGGAGTCTCTCAGATGGTGCTTGATCAAATGAAGAGCGCCTGTGTTTTAAACTGATTCGTGGCATCTTTTAGTTTAAAATGTAACAATACATATACTTTGATAGCACAGTTGATTCTTTGTTTCTGATTTGTTATTTTCCTAAATGCAAATGATGTAATATATTGGGGGAATGCAGAACATAAAGAAGAAATTAAAAATCCTCCCTTTTCTCCGCCCTCTATATACCATGTGATGTTGAACATCATTTTTCAACGTTTTCAGTCATTTTTTCCTAAGCATATTTATATTCATGATAAAATTTACCTACAAAAAGAAATTTTAAAAGCTATCATAAGCTGTTTTTTTTTTTATTTAACATCACGAACATTACCCCATATCGGATATTCTACAATTGTTTTCAATGACTGCACACTTTGCCATAACTTGACTAATCAGTAACCATATTTTTGACACTCAGATTGCTCCCCAGTTTTTGCTATTATAAATGATAGACACCAGAGGCAGCAAGCTTTGACAAACCTGGGACTATCCCTTAGAACAAATGGAAATGCTGGGTCAAAGTACATCACACTTTTAAAGGGATCAAATGCCCTCCAGAAAGGTGGGCTCAGTCCACACATCTCCAGGCAGAATGAACATGCCCACTTTCTCAAGTCTGGGTGTCACTGAAAGAGAATCCTTATTAACAAACAAATTATATCCTTAAAGGAAAAAAAAATCTAGGTGATATCATTGGAATGTGCTGGGTTTCAAGAAAAGACTATGTGATTGCAGATTTTTGAAATATTCAGGAAATTCTGTTGATTCAGATGCTCCTCTGGTTAAATGGGACTCTGCAAAGTGAAGTGAGTGAAAGTTGCTCAGTCATGTCAGACTCTATGAGACCCAGTGAACTATACAGTCCATGGAATTCTCCTGGTCAGAATACTGGAGTGGATAGCCATTACCTTCTTCAGGGGGTCTTCCCAACCCAGGGATCGAACCCAGGTCTCCCACATTGCAGGCGGATTCTTTACCAGCTGAGCCACCAGGGAAGGCCAGGGAAACCCCAGGTAAAAAGGGACATTTTGGAAAAAGAAACTAGGAAAGTTAATTCTCAAGCCATTATTTTTTTCTAAGGCAGGAAGATAGATGCTGTCTATAAAATGGGGATGGAGGGAAGTATTAATTGCTTCTTTTGCTGGGTCTTCATCCACTGTCAGGTCAGAAAACACTGACAGTACTGCCTGCCGCAGAGCTACTGCAGAAATATTCCAGGCAGCAAACCTAGGCAATTAGAGGTTTCTGTTAATTTCCTACCCCTTTCATTCTACCAGCTTCCCCTCCCCCCCAAAATCAGCAAGTTGGAGTGACAAATATTTAAAGTCGCCAGTCACGCATGAGCGGCGTAGCTGTGTAAATGAGTGGTTTCTTGACATTCTGAACAGCTTTGTGTGTTCCCTTAGAAACCTTGGGACCCTCAAACCCACCACCATCTGACTTAACAAGATGCCATTAGTTTGGTATTAGAGGCAATAGTGGGAGTCTGGACAGGTGGTGGTTTATGACCAGGAAATGTAAATACCCACAGTCTGCAGATGGTTTTGCAATATACATGTTTGTCGCAATGACCTCTAGGTGGATTTCTGCAGTAACAAAGGAAAGACTTTTAGGGTGTGGTTGAAATTTCTTTCCTTGCAAAGCTTGCTCTAAGATCACTTTTGCCACGATGTCCTTAGTGAATCCAAGAGGTGCTTTTGGACCTGACTGGCCTTTTTTCTCTCCACTCAGCATTGCACCAAGAGTAACAGATGCCTATTTAGGGAAGACTCATTCCCTTTTCATATGCAAACCTTGTTGCTAAAAATTCTCTTTTAGATGAATTATTAAACCCAATTTATAAAATAAGGACAGTACAGACTTCCTCTTGAACTATTCTTTGCCTTTGATATTCGATACCCGTGTCTGCTGGTGGAGAAAACTGGTGAGAATATGAGAAGCCAGGTGGGGGTGGGAGGAAGGTGGAATGAGTAAATAAAGGTCATTTTAGAGCCTCAGAAATTTCCTGAATGCTTGGACCCCTTAGAGTGCATTTGGAATGCTTTAATCAGCACATAGAAATGCACAAAAACATAATTATTTTTGTAAACCCAGATTTCTCCTCATGGTCTAATGAAGTAGGAATATTTAACGTATCAAAGTTCCTTTAAGAAACAGTGCTGTCTTTGTTTGGGAACAGGCATTGATCTGTGTTTGGAGCATTAAGGTAGGTGGTTTCAGGAGAGAGAGGGGGTTATTCTTTTTGATTCAAGGAGAGGGATTTTTGTGTTGCTTTTGAAGGAGCCTCAGCAGGAATAAGGCTAGAGGAGCTGAGTGGACATAAAGCCACAGGAAGTGGTGGCCCCTGGATCTTCTGAGAGTGGGACACCTGGGGTGTTCTCATCTGGTTGTTTGGGTTATAAACCTAACAGGTGGTATAAACTGTGCCCCCACCTGCCTTATGAAATCTTCAGTAACATATACACTTTCAAAAGGCATAAAATCTTTGCCCAGTTAATATTCTTTTTGCATTGTTTAGAAGAAATTTGTTATAGGATTGAGATCCCTTTTTGAAATGCATGCATTTTTATGGTAATTATGAAAGAGAAAGTAGCTGTAAAGTTGATACATCTGTCTGAGAGCAGCAGCGTCCCTGCCCCACACAGCCTGAGCCCATGCCTGCCCCACCCCAGCAGAAGCTGGAGTTTCAGCCTCTGGAGAAACTGACCAGAACAGCTCCCAACTCAGGCCACAGCTGGGGAGGGAGGTGAGGCCCCGGACAGAAGTGAGGTTAAGTCTAATCGTGAGGCTTTGCCCCCTTTCAGTCTTTCTCAAGTAGGTTCCCGAATGCTGCTTACCAGGCATACATCCGCCAGCCAGGAACCAGAAAAAAAGCCAACATACTGAATTTTGGAGAATCTTCCCCAGGAACAGCAGGGCCTGAGCGTCCTCAGCAAATCAGTTGTCAAGCCCACCCCCAGAGTTGTCAAACCACATCCCCAGTTGTCAAACCACCGCCACTAACCTTGGATGCCACCTTCCTAGAATAAAGGGAAAGGTGAAGATCACAAGAAAAACCTTCAACACAGAAAGCAAACATCAAAATAAACAAGAGAAGAAAAGGAGCTAAGCAAACAGGATAATGGTGTTCTACCCTTGAAGATAGAGAAGAAACTGCACCTGAAGAGTATTCAAAGGACAGTAGAGGTGTTGGGGAAAAAAAAGCAATAAAAAGGATGGAGATAAAGTCAAAGTAGCATCTCAAAAGTGGGATAAAGAACACTAGGGCAATATAAGAGGTCCAACAGAAGATAAAAGATATTCCATGGGGAACAAAGAGAATAGGGAAGAAAAACTTATGAAAGAAAACAGTATTTAAAATATCCCAGAACTAAAAAATATTATTTTCCAGACTGAACAGGCCCAGGAAGTACCCAGCACAATGAATCTTTTTTAAAGGGGAGGAGACCCATATAAAACACATTTTCATGAAATTTTAAAGGGATAAAGAGCAGATTTTTAAAAATCTTCTCAAATCAAAACTACAATGAGCTATCACCTCACACTGGTCAGACTGGCCATTATTTTAAAAGTCTACAAACAATAAAAGCTGAAGAGAGTGTAGAGAAAAGCATTCACTCCTACATTGTTGGTAGGAATATAAATTGGTACAACCGATATGGAGAACAATATGGAGGTTCCTTTAAAAACTAAATATAGAATTACCATATGATACAACAATCCCACTCCTGGCCATATATCTGGAGAAAACCATAATTCAAAAAGATACATGCATCTAATATTCACTGCAGCACTGTTTACAATAGCCAAGACATGGAAGCAATATAAATTTCATCAGCGGAATGGATAAAGAAGATGCAATACATATATACAGTGGAATATTACTCAACCATAAAAAACACAAAACAATGCCATTTGCAGCAACATGGATGGAGATTAGAGATTATCTAGAGGAGAAGGCAATGGCACCCCACTCCTGTACTTTTGCCTGGAAAATCCCATGGATGGAGGAATCTGGTAGGCTGCAGTCCATGGGGTCGCTAAGAGTCGGGCATGACTGAGGGACTTCACTTTCGCTTTTCACTTTCATGCACTGGAGAAGGAAATGGCAACCCACTCCAATGTTCTTGCCTGGAGAATCCCACGAATGGGGGAGCCTGGTGGGCTGCCGTCTGTGGGGTGGAACAGAGTCAGACACGACTGACGTGACTTAGCAGCAGCAGCAGAGATAATCTAGAGATAATCACTAGAGAGTATCATACTAAGTGAAGTCAGACAGAGATATCATATGATATCATTTGTATGTGGAATGTAAAATATGAGACAAATGAACTTATGTGCAAAACAGAAATAGGGTCACAGATGTAGAAAACTTATGGTTACCAAAGGGAAAAGGCAAGGGGATAAACTAGGAGATTGGGATTAACATATATACACTACTATATATAAAATAGATAACTAATAAGGACCGACTGTATAGCACAGGAAACTACTCAATAGTCTGTAATAACCTAGATGGGGAAAGACTTTTAAAAAAGAGTGGATATATGTATGTGTATAACTGACTCACTTTGCTATACACCTGGAACTGACAACATGTACACCAATTAAAAAAAACAACTCTCTGGGAGAGTAGGGACAGAAATAACAAACCAAGGGTCACATGCAAGACATTAGGGGTAAGAGTGATATCATCTCAGCAACATTGAAATCTAGAGGAAAAGGGAACACAACTTTCAAAATACCAAGGAAAATGTCCTTCCAGCCTAGAACTCTGTATCTAACCAAGCAACCAAAGGCAGTCTCTGGATCCTAGTAAAGCTATACCAAAATAAAAGAATTAGCAAAGGACGATGAGGCCACTGTTTCCCAAAAACTGGATTTAACACAAAAGTTGGTTGAAGGGAATTCACCGTTTGGTGAGTGAAGCTCTAGAACGACCACTGGGCAGCAAGGATGGGGACCCACCAACCCAAACTGGGGCAGGAAGAAGGATAGCTCTGGGAAGGATATCTCCAAAAACACAGATGAAACTGATGTGTTTGAATATATGGAAGAGAATTTTACATCTCTTCTGGAGATTTAGTGATGTGTATATGGAATTATGCAAGTGAAAAAAAAAAAGTCAATGATTAACTCCAGGGAAAACAAAAAGTCATACATGAAAGGAAATGTAATACTTCCCTGAGCAGCTTGACCAATGTTTACTTAGTAAAGATAATATATTCACTGCATATTGATTTAACAAAAATGTGATATGATTCCATGGGAAGGATGTAGGAGAGAAAAGAGATAAGGTGAAGGTATATGTGCTAAAACCCTCATCATAGCAGGAAGGCAGGAGGTTATGTTTAAAATGGAAAAATCAATACAATAGTATAATTCCTTTTGCTCAGGAAAAGGGAGATACGTAAAAAGCCATTTGCTAAAGAGTTGGGACTTGGTATGGGAGGCATGGGAAGAGGAAAGCTATTTTTCTTACTGCCCTTAGAGTACAACTTGGCTTTTTTTAATGTGCATTATTACTTTGGTAGAGCCTGAATTACATTTTTAAATGATGCAGAGCACAGCACCTGGTGCATGGTAAGTTCTGGCCAGGGTGGGGAAGCTATGCCACTGATCCTGTCACTAGCTTCCTTGGCTTTTCTCAGCAAGTTCTGAGAAGGGAGTTCTCAATGAGCTGGCCGTTTAGAAAGGATACATGTTTATGCATGGCTGGGTCACTCTGCTGTGCACCTGAAACTACCACGATGTTGTTAACTGGCCATACTCCAATATATAGAAAAAAGTTAAAGATAAATAAATCAGTATAAGTTGGCCATTTTGAGTTTTTATAATTTCATCTCTCACTCCTGCCCTCAAGAGATCTTGCTGTATCGTTTGTTTTTGTTGTTCTCTTAGCGCAGGCTGCTGTAACAAAGGAGCATAGATTGGGTGGCTTAACAACGAACATTTCTTTCACACAATTCCAAAGGCTGAGAAGTGTAAGATCAAGGTCTTGGCAGATTTGGTTCTTGGTGAGGGCTCTTTTCCTGGTTTGTACATGAATACCCGCTTCTTGTTATGTTCTCACGTGACCAAGACAAAAGGGCTAGTTTTCTTCTTAGAAGGATGCTAATCCCACTAAGGGCCCCACCCTCATGACCTAATCACCTCCCGAATGCCTAACCTCCAAACACCATTAGGGCTTCAACCTGTGAATTCTGGGGACATAAACATTCAGTCCACAGCATTGTTGTGGGTTTTTTTCTTCTTTTTCTTTTGCATCTTTTACCCTCAAACAGAAGGTACATTAATGCTTTACTTCACTGGAGAAACTCACAGTGTGCTGGAAACTTTGAGAATCTTTTTGATGCTGCTTTGGTTGTTGAAATAAATGACTGGTGTTTTAAATAAGAAATCTAGATGTTTCACCGTGTCCATAACTAGAGATTTCTCTGATAAGGATTTTTATATGTGAAACATCAGACTGTCTATTGGAGTGGCGGAATGGATAGAGTCAAGGTTTTCCCTTGAAATAAAGTCGGGACCCTTTGGCCAAACACCCCTTATGCCCTGTGGTGGGTGAAGTGAGGATGTTATATGGGGATGAGGGGGTTGTGGGAAGTTGTATAGTAAGAGTGGATTATTATACGGAAATCAGGAAAAGGGCTGATATTTTGCATCTGGGTTCCCGAGGGGTGTATGAGACAATACCCTGGATTCCAGAAGCAGAGGGGTCCAGAGGAGGGGACTCAGTGCTTGGAGTTTGCAGACATCTGCAGAGGACATGGGGCTTGACCCCTCACTGTGGACTTGGAGGTCTTCAGTCCTCTTATCTCCATGTGGCAGGGCCAGAGAATTCCAGCTGACATCAGGCTCATAGGAGATTCTTGTGTTTCTTTGTTGCATTAGCACAGTCTTTTGCAGAGCTGTGTTCACCTCTGCAGAGAAGAGGAGGGACTGGCATCTGGGTGCGAGACAGGCTTACTTTCAACAAAGGAAGGAGGGAAGTGATGGAGGGAGGGAGGAAGATTCCAATGACCAAAGTGCACTTCTTTTTTTAATGAAATATAATCTTACCTTTATTATTTAGTCACTAAATTATCTCCTGTGATTTTCAGAATGTTATTTTTTTAATTAATTAATTTTTTTATTGAAGGATAATTGCTTTACAGAATTTTGCTGTTTTCTGTCAAACCTCAACATGAATCAGCCATAGCACTTCTTAAAGTCACTTTCCCTGTCTCCATTCCTATAACCAAGCTGAAGTTATAGGACACTCCACAGGGTACCCCTTTGCACATCTCCAGTCAGCTCCTCATCTACTGTGACTTAAATAGCAAAAAAAAAAACCACACACACACACAAAAAAAAAACACTTTAAAAAAAAGTTTTGTCATCAGTCTTACTTGATCCTGAGTAGCACCACTCCGGCAGACATGACAGAAGTCCTCTCGCAGGCCAGCTTGCTTTGTTCCGGAGGCAATTTGTGCAGAAAGCTGCCAGCTCCCTGATGCTAGAGGGCAGGGAGGTGGAACTGCCATTCTGCCACCGCGCCTGGGAGCGGTGTGCAGGTGTGAATGTGTGTGTGTATTCATACATGCTCATGTATGAGTGTGCACGTGTGAGTTGGCAAGTGTGTGTGTGGCCAGAAGGTGTGGTGGGTGGAGCTGAAGAAACTCACAGTACACAGGAGGGGGCAGGAGGAAGGAGAAAAGATGCTTAAGAGATTGAATCCAGCTTTCTGGGCATATTCTATTTTTTAACAAAGAGTGATATATTCTGTCTTAACTATTCAGCTTCTCGGTCTGAAAATCCCAGCAAGATTCCACCAGATTTATTTTTTAAATCCTTGTCATTTGAAGGTAGACTTCAGAAAGACTCTGTTTGCACTGGGGGTGATTGCGGATAGTTTCTTTTTTTTTTCAAAACGAACTCCTTGCCCTTTCTGCAGGAGAGGGAAGATGATTCTCGTACAGAGAACCATCACAACAGGAGGCATGCAGACTTTATTAGCAATAGGATAATTCTGTTGTATTTTATGCGAATAGCAGAGATAGTGTGAGGAGGAACACGGTCCTGCCTGGTGTGTGTTTGCTGTGTGTGACTATGTGGATTCTTATTTTCAGAACAACACTCACACAGAAAAGGGAGTGTCTCTGAGCTGAGCAACTCCACAGAGTGACTCGATCCTTCCCAAAGGGGCCTCCAAGGGCTACCAGGGTACCAGAGCTGACTTTAGGTGGGACATGGTGAACACATTTTTTTTTTTGGCTGTGCCACACACCTTGCAGGGTCTTAGGTCCCTGACCAGGGATCAAACTGGGGCCCTCCACAGTAAATGCATGGAGTCTTAACCACTGGACTGCCAGGGAATTCCCTGAACATGTTTATTTTTAAAGGTATGTGTTTATTTTAATGTGATTAGAAAGGTTAAAGCCAGCATATCAAGTCCACAATGACATGGAGACATAAAATTCCCATTAAACATTATTTAGATTTTGTAAATTTGTTTGATAAGAAAACAGCACGTAAACAATAATCCAGGAGTCTATCACCCAGGGTTAGGTGGGAAAAAGAATTCTTTCCCGTCTCCATGGCAAAACTTGAAGAGAATCTGCACAATTCCCAGGACAGGGAACAAGGAACCCTAAAGAACACTGAAGTCTCCGAGGGCAGTCCCGGGGGTTGGCTGTTACCACCTGAGGCCTGGAGAGTCGAGGAAGGGAGCCGGGAACCGACCCCCTCCCCAAGAGTTGGAACCACTGAGGGGGCCCAGCTGTGGGCAGAGCCAAGGCACCCAAGTAAGGAGGCCAGGAGAGGAATACCCCAGCCTCTCTACCTCTGCGATCTCTGTCAGCGCCTTCCAAGGGCTGAGCCACCTGAGGCCAGTGGGCTAGGAGCCTGAGGGGAGTCCAGGGTATAGATTTTGGTGGAAACTGGATCTGGGCCGGGAAAGGGCTGAAGCAAAGAATAGCCAGCCTAAGTGGGATATGGATATGGGAGGAATTGTGAAGGTACGTGTTGGCTGGAGTTTGGATTCTCACAACAGACCAGTAAATTTGGTATGATTATCCTCACTTTTCAGGTGAGAAAGCCATGCCTAACCCACTCCAGTATTCTTGCCTGGAGAACCCCATGGACAGCGGAGCTTAGTGGGCTGCAGTCCATGGGGTTGCAAAGGGTCGGACATGACTGAGCGACTTTCACTTTCACCGTGATGGCCCTCAGAAGCACCTTTCTGACTGAGTTCAGTTTTTACCCAAGTTTGCGTTGCTGGTGAGTGACAGGGCCGGGTTCCAGGCCAGATCTGTCTGATGTTAGAGACAGGGCTCTCAGCCATGACTTTGTACACACCACACACTCACACACACATACACATACATACAAACCTTGCACACATATCCCACTTAACCAACAAGCAGCAAATGGTGAAATCTGGACGGTGTCCACAATGAATTTAGACAGTAATGTGTGTTATGAAAATATACTTGATGTGCTGACATTTCATTCATCCCCACAATCCTCGTGGCCAGGAGCACACAGCCAGCCTCTTGTGTAGACTCGGCCACTGCACAGCATCCTGGTAGTCTGCCCCTGGCCTCATTATTCCAGCCACAGAAACACAAACCCTGTTTATCCAAGCGCCAGAGTCTAGTTGGCTCTCCTCAGAGTTCATAGTCAAGGACAGGGCTCTTGGCCAAATTAAAGTGGGCCCGGGAGAGTCCAACTGTTCTTAAAAATAATAATAATTGCATGTACTTTCTTTAATGAGCTCTCATTCCCACTTGGCAGCAGAAACACTGAATTCAGTCCACTCAAGCAAAGGCCAGTCTAATCCAATAAAAATGTTAGTCTAATCAAGGAATTCAATCACGATCCAGTTCAAAGTTCCCTCTCTGCAAGGTGCTGCCCCTCCTCCACCTGGTGGGAATGTTCCAGAGGCCTCCTACTAGCCCACAGCCTAAGCAAGCAGGGGCAGGGTGAGCCAGAACCCAGGCGTGGTGAGGCTGCAAGGCGCGAGTGCCTTCTGTGCTCACCGCAGCTTGCTCATGCTCAATTGCTATCTCTATGCACATTTGATGACTCTGGGCTGTCTAGCTTGACCTTGTGCCCAAATGCTGAGCATCTACAGGAGCACGGTGGCTGCTTCTACCCCTTTACCCTTTCAAGTGTTTCACCTCCCAACTTCCTCCAGTGAGTCGTTCTGTTCCTCTGGGCAGTCTTTTCAGGTAAGGGGAGTAGCCCACTATGCTTTTGAAATTAACCTTGAAGTTGCTACAGATGAGAATTCCCTCGGTGGTCCAGTGGCTAAGACCCTGTGCTCCCAATGCAGAAGGCCCAGGTTCAGTTCCTGGTCAGGGAACTAGATCCCACATCTGCAGTTAAGAACCCAGTGCAGTCAAACAAATGAATAACCTTTTTTTTTTTTAAAAAAAAGAAGAAAGAGGTGGCATTTATTTCTCTACTTTGGAATATGTGTTAAGTCATGTGATGCTTTCACCAATGGGACACTGATCTGTGCTCCAGAGGCTAAGATTGCGTTCCCAGCGTAGGGGGCCTGGGTTCAGTTCCTGGTCAGGGAATGCAACTAGGTCTCACATGCCACAGCTAAGACCCAGTGCAGACAAACAAATATATACATACATACATATATGTTTAAAAGTTGCTATCTATGGATGAGAATTGAAAAAAATTCCTACTTGGATTCACCCAGCTCAGGTCCCCTGAATAGACAGCATGAGGCAAGAGGTAAGTGTCAGTGCTTTATTGGAAGGGGCAATCCCACGGCAGCAAAAGTGAGGGGAGAGGAAGGCTCCATGAAGGGTGGAGAGAACATACAAGGTGGTTCAAGAAGAGACACAGCCAGTCACTTGATGATATGTAGGGTGTCTCCAAACAGATGACATAGAAACACCGTGCCTAGGAATAGTCCATGATGTTGGAATGGAGAAGGGATTTGCCTTCTGGTGCTCCACCATCTCTTGTCCTTCACTGGCCAAGACTCCCCCAACAGAGATAATTTCCCTGTGCTTTTGGGTTGTGTCACCTGCCTCCTTCAGGAGCCACTGTGGAAGCATGGTCCCATACCCAACAGCATGGCGGGTCCTCGGAGTCTGAACGTCACGGGAGCAGCCAAAGACCTCAGATGGCAGAACAAGTTGCCTCTTAGAGCCCATCATGGCCAAAGCTGCCATGGTGATGGCCACTTATGAGAATCTGAGGTGGCACACAGGTGTCTGATACAGTGAGGCTGTTTTTAAAATATATATATATATATATATATTTTTTTTTTTTAGAAGAAATCAGGCTGATGTCTAAAATGTGTGTGCTTAGTCTCAGATTCTTTGTGACCCCATGGACTGTAGCCCGCCAGGTTCCTCTGTCCATGGGATTCTCCAGGCAAGAACACTAGAGTGGGTAGCCATTTCCTTCTCCAGGGGATCTTCCCAACCCAGGGATCAAACCCTGGTCTCCTACACTGCAGGCAGATTGTTTACCATCTGAGCCACCAGGGAAGCTCAACACCTAAAATACTTCAGTGCAAAAGACTATACTACAAAGGTACAGTAATCAAAATCCCATGGTGTTGTCATAAAAACAGACATATAGATCAATGGAACAGAATAGGATCCAGAAATAAACTCACATACCTACAGCTAATTAATCTATGATGAAGGAGGAAAAATTATATGTTAGAGAAAAGACAGTCTCTTCAATAGAGCGGTCCTGGGAAAGCTGAACATAAATGTGTAAATCGATGAAATTAGAACATTCACTCACAATATTTTATAAAATAAACTCAAAATGGATTAACGACCTAATTGTAAGATATGACACCATAAAACTCCCAGAAGAGAACATAGGCAAAACATTCTTTGATGTAAATTGTAGCCATATATTCTTAGGTTAGTCTTCCAAGGCAAAAAAAAATAAATAAATAAAAGCAAAAATAAACAGATGGGGCCTAATCAAACTTACAAGCTTTTGCACAGCAAAGGAAACCATAAACCTTGACAAAATAGAAAGACAACCTACAGGATGTGAGAAAATATTCACAAACAATATATTTGATAAGGGGTTAATATAGAAAATATGCAAACAGCTCATATATCTCAATATAAAAAATAAACAACAACCAAATCAAAAAGGGCAGAAGACCTAAATAGGCATTTGTTTGAAGAAGACATATAGATGGCCAACAGGCATATGAAAAGATGCTCCACATTGCTAATTATTAGAGAAATGCAAATCAAAACAACAGTGAGGTGTCATACAGTGAGTATGTCATACCTCATACTGGTCAGAATGGCCATCATCAAAATGTCTACAAATACTGGACAGGATGTGGAGAAAACGGAACCCTTCTATACTGTTGGTGGGAATATAAATTGGTGCAGCCACTATGGAAAACAGGATAGAAGGTCCTTTAAAAACTAAAAATAGAACTACCATACAATCCAGCAATTCCATTCCTGGGCGTATAGCCAAAAAAAAAAAAAAAAAAGAACAATGAAAACTCTAATTTGCCAATGTTCATGGCAGCACTATTTACAGTAGCCAAGATATGGAAATAGCCCAAGTGCCCTCAGCAGATGATTGGCTTAAGAAGACGTGTGTGTGTGTGTGTGTGTGTGTGTGTGTGTGTGTGTGTGTGTATACAATGCAATATTACTCAGCCATAAAAGGAATGAAATGTTGCCATTTGCCACAACATGGATGGACCTAGAGAATATTATACTTAGTAAGATAAGTCAGAGAAAGGCAAGTGCTATATGATATTACTTATATGTGGAATGTAAAAAATGATACAGATGTATCTATCTGCAAAACAAAGACAAACTCACAGATGAGAAAAAAAAAGAAAGAAAACAACTGGCGGTTACCAAAGAGTAGGAGGTACAAATCAAGTGTATTGGATTAACAGATACAAACTCCCTTACATAAAATAGATAAGAAGAATTTACTACATAGTTCAAAGAATTATATACAGTATCTTGTAATGACCTCTAATGGAACATAATCTGCAAAAAAGTCACTCTGAATCACCTGCTGTGCACCTGAAACTATCGCAATATTGTAAACAAATTAACTTCAAGAAAAATTAATTAATTTTAAAATATTCCCCGTGTTGGCACCTTCAATCCTGGCCCAGGCTATGCCTGTACTTCCTAGGTGTGGGCTGCTCATTTTGTCTCCAGCTCTTCTGTTTGGCTTTGCAGTCAGTGGAGGAGTGGTTGCCTCACCCTGACTCCACAGCTGCCCATGGACACTTATCCTCCATTCCCATGCAGACACCTCCTTCCTGAAGTTCCTGTCATCAGGCTCCACCTTCCTTTCCCCTCCCAGTCACCGTCTTACACCAACCTCCTGCTCACTCCCTCTCTTTTCCTAAAAAAGTGTGGCATCTGCCACTTGTTTTTCTTCTCTTCTCCAAACTCATCTGTGTACCTCGTGGCTTCAGCTTTCACGCTGACACACATACAATATCTCGTCTCGAGGATCCTGGGCCTCTTCTGATAGCACCTGTAGTGCTACTCTGGCTCCTTCTTCAGCAAACCGCCAACGACGACTACATCCTGTGGCGCATCCCACCTCTCAGAACCGCACAATCTCAGACATCATTCAGTCTCAGACTTCATTCTCTACCCCTCCAATACTTTATGACCTTGTTCCCAGCGTTTTGGTTCCTCAATTTCATTTCCTTCATTGTCCCATTTCTTAACACTTTCTCATCCACATTCCCTACCCAGTTTAGGTCCCGCAAGGCACTGCTTAGCAACGTGGACGTCTCTGCCCACTTTCTGCTTCCCCCACACCCATCTCACCAACCACGAACTCTGAAGCATCAGCCTACCTGCAGGCCAGTCCTAGACCTGGGAGCGGCATGGGAGCTGAGCACTGTTGAAGAAAATCTGTTTTCATCCTTTTCTCTGACGTTTGTTGTGTTATTTCCCCATTTTTGGTTATGTTTCTGTTAGGTGTGGCTGTTGGACAGGCAAAAAACAATGGGGTATAAGTGTTCTGAAAACTATGAAGAGCTTTTTTAAAAAAGTATTTTGTTCTTTTCATACAAAGACCTGGCAACCCTCCACTGAGGGACTCATAATCCACCCACTGTAAAAGCAATTCCCCTATACTCGTGCATCCCACACTTCTGTTTGGAATGCCCTTCCCCTTCTTACTCAAATTTCAAATTGCACTGGAATCATCTCTTATAGGAAACCTTGTCCGAAACCCCAGGTTTGGCTATGTGGCTGCCGCCCACTGTGCTCTCAGAGCAGTTATCATGGGATTTCGTAATGAAATGTTTACATGTTTGTCTCCCTCATTAGACCGGGATGCAGGGTGTTTTGTTGTTGTTTGTTTGTTTTGTTTTTGAGAGGAAGGACCTTGTCTTATTTTCATTCCTCACAGTAGCCCCCTGTCTATTTCAGGAAGCTGAAATGAACTGAAGCAAGAAGTATAACTCCAACCTCTTTTGGAGAACAAAGAAGAAAATTAATTGCTATAAGATGATAAGAAGCTGCAACAGCCAGTTAATGTCTTGTCTGCTTAGCATCCCACTTTCTGGGGGAAGCATCTGTTTTCCACTCCCACCACAGGGAGTGGAAGGTAATAATCATAGACTCTGCTCCTTGGACACTGTTGATTGGCCTCGGCTGGACCAATCAGAGCGCTTCGTGGGAACTTCTCAGCCGGAATTAGAATAAGGGATGCGGTTCCTCTTTGTTGGTGAAATGTGATGCTGGCGGCCATGTTCAGAGGAAGCCAGTGTGCAGAGACAGAGAAGGTCCCCAGAAGGGGGAAGGGGTCGAGAGACAGAAATGAGTCCCTGGTTTCCATCACCCCTGGTGCCCAGGCTGCCGATCTGTGACAGACACAGCCCTCTCAACAAATTCCTCTTGGACCCAAGCTAGATTGAGTTGAATTTCTGTCTTTTACACCTAAAAGAAGCCTAGGTTGCTCAGTGGTAAAGAATCCACTTGCCAATGCAGGAGACACAGGAGATGTGGGTTTGATCTCTGGGTTGGGAAGATCCCCTAGAGAAGGGAATGGCAATCTACTCCAGTATTCTTGCCTGGAGAATCCCATGGAGGGAGGAGCCTGTTATATTTTCTATCCTTACAGTTTTGCCTTTGCAGGAAGTCATGGAAATGGAATCCTGTAGTATGTAGGAATTAGCATAATGCACGGGACATTCATCCGAGTGATGCAATGTTTCAGGGGTTTAGTCTTTTGTGTTGCTGTTTAGCATCCTGATGTACAGTGTGCCTGCATGCGAAGTTGCTTCGGTCATGTCCGATTCTTTGCGACCCCATGGACTGTAGCCCACCAAGCTGTAGTCCAAAGGAATCTCCAGGCAAGAATGCTGGAGTCGGTTTCCATGCCTTCCCCCAGGGCATCCTCGTGACCAGGGATCGAACCCCTGTCTCTTCTGTCTCCTGCATTGGGAGGTGAGTTCTTTACCACTAGCGCCACCTGGGAAGCCCGTTGTACAATGTACTACAGGTTGTTTGATCAGTTCCCCAGGTGCAGGACATTTGAATTGTTTCCAGAGGGTTTTCTCAATATCTGTCCATCCTCAGCTTCAGGACTTCCTTTGCACCAGCCCCTCAGAGAAGCCGTCTCTCCTAGCAATAAGACGCTGTGACTCGTTACTTGACACTTGTTGTCCTCATCATAGTATGTGGGACGGAGATGGACACTGCTGTTTTGACTTCAGTCTTAGGTAGGCATGGGGCATTGTGCCTGGGGAGTGAGGGCTTCCAGGGGATTCTGCAGTGCCCTGGCTGTAGGAGACCTTTCACAGGCTGGGTCCAGGATGGATCTCTGGCTCTTCCTTAGGAGTACAGGTTTTTTTTTTTTTTTTTTTCCCCTTTCTGTTTTCTCCCTCCTGCTGCCATGGGTGATCTGAAGCCAGCAGGGCTTGCTGGCCTTCCCACAACATAAATCAGCGCTGTTTGGTGGGGAAAGTGTGGCCTTTCCTGCAGCAGCTGCTGCTCCCCTGCCCAAGAGCCATGGGAACGCTTTATCAGGATTCTCTCTCTGCTCCTATATCTTTCTTACAAGTATCTGCCCGGACAAAGGATAGGTGCGTGTGAGCGGGGTGGCCGGGGTGGGGGTGGGGGAACAGTCCCTGTGTCTGTGGCTCCCAAGGAGGGGTTCCAAGATCTCACAATATCCACCTGTAGCCTGTGGGAGTCACTGCAGAGTCAAGGTAGAGTCTTACTCCCCAGTGTGCTATCTGGTGACATCTGTTCTAGGCCGAGCAGGTGCTCCAATCCCATCTTTCCTTTGAGGTGCCTGTCTTTAGAATTTGAGTTAATTCTTTAACCAGAGTCCTCAGATTTCTTATGGGTTCAGGGAAGTTTTGAATTTGCACAATGTTCCGCTTTTTTCTTGTTGTAAGGTGGGGAGTGATGTTTTCCCAGCTTTTCACATCCGAAGTGGAAGTCAGAAGTCTATCTTTACTTTTTTCATTTTTAACTGAAGTATAGTTGATTTTCAAAGTTGCTGGTGTACAGCAAAGTGATTAAGTTATATGTATGTATCAGTGCAGTGCAGTTCAGTTCATTTACTCAGTCGTAACTGACTCTTTGCGACCCCATAGATCACAGCACACGAGGCCTCCCTGTTCATCACCAACTCCCAGAATTTACTCAAACTCATGTCCATTGAATCGGTGATGCTGTCCAACCATCTCATCCTCTGTCGTCCCCTTCTTCTCCCGCCCTCAATCTTTCCCGGCATCAGGGTCTTTTCTAGTGACTCGGTTCTTCATATCAGGTAGCCAAAGTATTCGAGTTTCAGCTTTAGCATCAGTCCTTCCAATGAATGTTCAGGACTTATTTCCTTTAGGATGAACTGGTTGGATCTCCTTGCAGTCCAAGGGACTCTCAAGAGTCTTCTCCAACACCACAGTTCAAAACCATCCATTCTTCGCTGCTCAGCTTTCTCTGTAGTCCAACTCTCACATCCATACATGATCACTGGAAAAACCATAGCCTTGACTAGACGGACCTTTGTTGGCAAAGTCTCTGCTTTTTAATAGGCTGTCTAGGTTGGTCATAACTTTTCTTCCAAGGAGTAAGTGTCTTTTAATTTCATGGCTGCAGTCACAATCTGCAATGATTTTGAACCCTCCCAAAATAAAGTCTGTCACTGTTTCCACTGTTTCCCCATCTATTTTCCATGAAGTGATGGGACCAGATGCCGTGATCTTAGTTTTCTGAATGTTGAGATTTAAGTCAACTTTTTTCACTCTCCTCTTTTCCCTTTCATCATGCAGCTCTTTAGTTCTTCATTTTCTGCCATAAGGGTGGTGTCATCTGCATATCTGAGGTTATTGATATTTCTCCCAGCAATCTTGATTCCAGCTTGTGCTTCATCCAGCCCAGCATTTCTCATGATGTACTCTGCATGTAAGTTAAATAAGCACAGTGACAATATACAGCCTTGACGTACTCCTTTTCCTTTTTGGAACTAGTCTGTTGTTCCATGTCCAGTTCTAACTGTTGCTTCCTGACCTGCATACAGATTTCTCAAGAGGCAGGTCTGATGGTCTGGTATTCCCATCTCTTTCCATAGTTTGTCATGATTCACACAGTCAAAGGCTTTGGTATAGTCAATAAAGCAGAAATAGATGTTTTTCTGGAACTCTCTTGCTTTTTTGATGATCCAATAGATGTTGGCAATTTGATCTCTGGTTCCTCTGCCTTTTCTTTTTTTTTTAAACTGTTTTATTTACTTATTTTTACTTTACAATATTGTATTGGTTTTGCCATACATCAACATGAATCTGCCACAGGTGTACACGTGTTCCCAATCCCGAACCCCCCTCCCACCTCCCTCCTCATCCCATCCCTCTGGGTCATCCCAGTGCACCAGGCCCAAGCATCCTGTATTATGCATCAAACCTGGACTGGCGATTCGTTTCATATATGATAATATACATGTTTCAACACCATTCTCCCATATCATCCCGCCCTCACCCTCTCCCACAGAGTCCAAAACACTATTCTATACATTTGTGTCTCTTTTGCTGTCTCACATACAGGGTTATCATTACCATCTTTCTAAATTCCGTATATATGCGTTAGTATACTGTATTGGTGTTTTTCTTTCTGGCTTACTTCCCTCTGTATAATAGGCTCCAGTTTCATCCACCTCATTAGAACTGATTCAAATGTATTCTTTTTAATGGCTGAGTAACATTCCATTGTGTATATATACCACAACTTTATTATCCATTCATCTGCTGATGGACATCTAGGTTGCTTCCATGTCCTGGCTATTATAAACAGTGCTGTGATGAACATTGGGGGTACACGTGTCTCTTTCAATTCTGGTTTCCTTGGTGTGTATGCCCAGCAGTGGGATTGCTGGGGCAGTTCTATTTCCAGTTTTTTAAGGAATCTCCACACTGTTCTCCATAGTGGCTGTACTTCCACTGCCTTTTCTAAAACCAGCTTGAACATCTGCAGCTTCACGGTTCACATACTGTTGAAGCCTCGTTTGGAGAATTTTTAGCATTCCTTTGCTAGCGTGTGAGATAAGTGCAATTGTGCGGTAGTTTGAGTATTCTTTGGCATTTCCTTTCTTTGGGATTGGAATGAAAACTGCCTTTTCCAGACCTGTAACCACTGCTGAGTTTTCCAAATTTGCTGACATATTGAGTGCAGCACTTTCACAGCATTATCTTTTAGGATTTGAAATAGCTCAACCTGAATTCCATCACCTCCACCAGCTTTGTTCATAATGATGCTTCCTAAGGCCCCCTTGACTTTGAATTCCAAGATGTCTGGCTCTAGGTGAGTGATCATACCATCATGATTATCTGGGTCATGAAGATCTTTTTTGTACAGTTCTTCTGTGTATTCTTCTTAATATCTTCTGCTTCTGTTAGGTCCATACCATTTCTCTCCTTTATTGTGTCCATCTTTGCATGAAATGTTCCGTTGGTGTCTCTAATTTTCTTGAAGAGATCTCTAGACTTTCCCGTTCTATTGTTTTCCTGTTTCTTTGCACTGATCACTGAGGAAGGCTTTCTTATCTCTCCTTGCTATTCTTTGGAACTCTGCATTCAAATGGGTATATCTTTCCTTTTCTCCTTTGTTTTTCATTTCTCTTCTTTTCACAGCTATTTGTAAGGCCTCCCCAGACAGGCCATCACCAGACAGTCAATACCGAAATCAGATTAATTATATTCTTTGCAGCCAAAGATGGAGAAGCTCTATACAGTCAGCAAAAACAAGACCAGGGCTGACTGTGGCTCAGATCACGAACTCCTTATTGCCAAATTCTGACTTAAATTGAAGAAAATAGGGAAAACCACTGGACCATTCACCTATGACCTAAATAAAATCCCTTACAATTATACAGTGGAAGTGAGAAATAGATTCAAGGGATTAGATCTGATAGAGTGCCTGATGAACTATGGGTGGAGGTTTGTGACACTGTACAGGAGACAGTGTGTGAGATGAGTGCAATTGTGTGGTAGTTTGAGCATTCTTTGGCATTGCCTTTCTTTGGGACTGGAATGAAACCTGACCTGTTCCAGTCCTGTGGCCACTGCTGAGTTTTCCAAATTTGCTGGCATACTGAGTGCAGCACTTTCACAGCATCATCTTTCAGGATTTGAAAGAGCTCAACTGGAATTCCATCACCTCCACTGGTTTTGTTCGTAGTGATGCTTCCTAAGCCCCACTTGACTTCACATTTCAGGATGTCTGGCTCTAGGTGAGTGATTACACCATCGTGATTATCTTGGTCATGAAGATCTTTTTTGTATAGTTCTTCTGTATATTCTTGCCACCTCTTCTTAATATCTTCTGCTTCTGTTAGGTCCATACAATTTCTGTCCTTTATTGAGCCCATCTTTGCATGAAATGTTCCCTTGGTATCTATGATTTTCTTGAAGAGATCTCTAGTCTTTCCCATTCTGTTGTTTTCCTCTATTTCTTTGCATTGATCACTGAGGAAGGCTTTCTTATCTTTTCTTGCTATTCTTTGGAACTCTATATTCAGAGGCTTGTATCTTTCCTTTTCTCCTTTGCTTTTCACTTCTCTTCTTTTCACAGCTATTTGTAAGGCCTCCTCAGACAGCCATTTTGCTTTTTTGCATTTCTTTTCCATGGGGATGGTCTTGATCCCTGTCTCCTGTACAATGTCACGAACCTCCATCCATAGTTCATCAGGCACTCTATCTATCAGATCTAGTCTCCCTTAAATATATTTCTCACTTCCACTGTATAATCATAAGGGATTTGATTTAGGTCATACCACCCTTATGGCAGAAAGTGAAGAGAAACTAAAAAGCCTCTTGATGAAAGTGAAAGTGGAGACTGAAAAAGTTGGCTTAAAGTTCAACATTCAGAAAACTAAGATCATGACATCTGGTCCCATCACTTCATGGGAAATAGATGGCCAAGCAGTGGAAACAGTGTCAGACTTTATTTTTGGGGGCTCCAAAATCACTGCAGATGGTGACTGCAGCCATGAAATTAAAAGACGCTTACTCCTTGGAAGAAAAGTTATGACCAATCTAGATAACATATTGAAAAGCAGAGACATTACTTTGCCAACAAAGGTCCGTCTAGTCAAGGCTATGGTTTTTCCTGTGGTCATGTATGGATGTGAGAGTTGGACTGTGAAGAAACCTGAGCACCAAAGAACTGATGCTTTTGAACTGTGGTGTTGGAGAAGACTCTTGAGAGTCCCTTGGACTGCAAGGAGATCCATCCAGTCCATTCTGAAGGAGATCAGCCCTGGGATTTATTTGGAGGGAATGATGCTGAAGCTGAAACTCCAGTACTTTGGCCACCTCATGCGAAGAGTTGACTCACTGGAAAAGACTCTGATGCTGGGAGGGATTGGGGGCAGGAGGAGAAGGGGATGACAGAGGATGAGATGGCTGGATGGCATCACTGACTCAATGGACGCAAGTTTGAGTGAACTCCGGGAGTTGATGATGGACAGGGAGGCCTGATGTGCTGCCATTCATGGGGTCACAAAGAGTCAGACATGACTGAGCGACTGAACTGAACTGAACAGGAGACAGGGATCAAGACCATCCCCAAGAAAAAGAAATGCAAAAGAGCAAAATGGCTGTCTGGGGAGGCCTTACAAATAGTTATGGAAAGAAGAGAAGAGAAAAACAAAGGAGAAAAGGAAAGATATACCCATTTGAATGTATGTATACACACACACATATATATACACATATGCATGCATGCTAAGTCGCTTCAGTCGTGTCTGACTCTTTACAACCCTATGAACTATAGTCTGCCAGGCTCCTTTGTCCTTGGGATTCTCCAGGCAAGAATACTGGAGCGGGGGCTCTGTAACAACCTGGAGTTGGGGGATAGGGAGGGAGACGGGAGGGATGTTCAAGAGGGAGGGGACATATGTATAGCTATGGCTGATTCATGTTGATGTTTGGCAGAAACCAAGAAAATTCTGTAAAGCAAGTACCCTTCAATTAAAAAAATAAATTAATTTAATTTAAAAAAAAGAATACTGGAGTGGGTTGCCATGCCCTTCTCCAGGGGATCTTCCCTACCCAGGGATCAAACCCATGTTTCTTTTGTCTCCTGCAATGGCAGGTGGGTTCTTTCCCACTAGTGGGGAAGGCCCCCCTCCCCTACACGCACACAAATATATGCATATGTATATTCATTTTGATTCTTCTCCATTATAGGTTATAACAAGATGTTGAATATAGTTCTCTGTGCTACATAGCAGGACTTTGTGGTTTATCATCCACTTTTAAGCAGAAGATGGGAAAATAGAAGCCCCATGTAGGATGGAGTAGATGTGACTTCAAGTAGGGGATGGGACCAGTCCCCATTTACACACAGGTTGGCCCACAGGTATATGGGGGGAAAAAAAAACCACGAATTGGCTTTCCATGTTTTAAAATCTGAAAATTTCTCATAAAAATGTATGAATTTGGTGGTTTCTCATGAAAAGAAACTGCCCATCCTGGCCATCACCAGGCTGTTTCCTGCATGCAGGGTGTGGTTCTCCAGGCCCATCCCCACCTCCCACCCCCACCACATGTGAGCCCCTCCATCTGTTTCAGGCATAACTTGCCTGATCCTCTGGGCAGGAATGGGGCTGAGCCCAGACGCACTGGGAGAGTTGTCTCAGTTGTGAAAAATGTTGCTATTCTTCTGTGCCAGTGGGCAAATAGCCAGTGCCCTGAGGCCCCAGAGAACCCCCACCACAGCAGCCATACTGGCACCTCCCCCAGGACCCTTCATTCCAAAGGACGAAGCTGGCAATCCCTGCAGCCCTGCAGCAGAGCCAGGAGCAGCATCCATCTGGACCGGATGATGAGCACCCCATTCTGGTGTTAGGTGCCCACAGGCAGGGAGACACTAAAAAGACTGAGGTCAGCAACCCCCATCTTAAAAGGATCACACACAAGCTCCTGGCCTTGAGAAGGTGGAGGTGGGCAGAGGAATGCTGTTCAAGCTGATATTGTCACAGAACAAGGCTTTGGAGGCCCTGTCTATAACAATCAGCACAAGCAGCAAGATGTGGCTTTGGATATTTGGGTTTGGAAGCATAAAGAAGAGACCAGGCACAAACAGGATGTGCTTAAGAATCAGGAAAATTGAGAAGCAGGGCTGATACATGTTGGAGATAAAGTAGAAAATGGCTCTGCCTGAGGGTGGCCCGTTATCAGGGATTTCTGGCCTCTTTCTACTTGAAAAAGACACATAATTACAATAAGGTAATTAACTGTTTTGTAATTAAATACCAAAATAATTAAATTTGAAATTAAACATGATAACATCAAGTTGTTCAGACAGGATTAATTTGAGTCTTAATCTGATAAATCATTTTCATTATTATTAGGATTAAGGATTTGAGAAAGAAACTGTAAGAGGAATAGTTCCTACATTCCAGGGATAGGGACTGCCAGGGCTTTGGACTCCTCATATACAGAGTTCTCTCAAGGGTCAAAAGCTGGATGTACTTTTAAGGCATGAGTTGGAAGAAGAAGAAGATAAAATATTCTTGAAAAGACTCTTCTGATATTTGTACCTAAACTTGGTACGAATTTTTGGTACTTTGGTACCAAGTACAAATTTTGTACTCAGATTTTGAAAAGTAATCTATATCTTCCTAAGGCCGTACAAATTTTTGACCAAAAAACTTTTTTGAGGCCAAAAAAAAAAAAACTAGCCAAATTAATAGTTATCCATCAAATAACAAAGCTGCTCTTTGCTGGCTCAGTGGTAAAGAATTTGCCTGCAATGTAGGAGCTGCAGGAGACGTGGGTCTGATCCCTGGGTTGGGAAGATTCCTTGGAAGAAGAAATAGCAATCCACTCCAGTATTCTTGCTGGGAAAATTCCAGGGGAAGAGGAGCCTGATGGGCTATAGTCCATCGGACTGCAAAGGGTTGAATATGACCAAGCAACTTAGCATGTGCAGATACACACCAAATAACAAACATATCTCCTTTAAGGAGACATCCTAGAAAACATCAGAGCATGCAAAGAAACATAAAACATAGCCTCTTTCAAATGCAGGACTCTCTTTCCTTGTTGTGGAGAAAAAGAATATGTTCCTGGAGAAAGTAAAGTGCTAATCATGAATTCCATAATAATAGAAGGCATCTGAGATGGTTAATTTGGTGTCAATTTGGTTAGGCCATGATACTCAGATATCTGATTAAACATTATTTGAGATGTAAATGAGATTAACATTCAAATCAGTAGACTGTGAGTAAAGCAGATAACCTCTCAGAATGTGGGTGGGCCACATCCAATCAGTTGAAGGCCTTAACAGAAAAAGACTGAGTTCCCTGTGAGAAAAACAAATTCTGCCAGCAGACCATCTTTGGACTAGAACTCTTTCCTAGGCCTCCAGCCTACAGCTTTCACTGTGGATTTTGAACTTGCCAAGTCTTCACAATGGTATAACCCAGTCCCTTAAAATCTCTTTCTCCGTACATACATATGCAGCCCATTCACTCTGTTCCCCTGCAGAATCCCGACTAATACAGCCCCAAAGTCAGGGGAGTCTCAGGAAGTTCATTCCGTCTTTGGCAGACTCTGTTGCGGCTGCAGCAAAGTACTGCACGATGGCTGAACCCACAGTGTCGTGTCCTAAGAAAACTGTACTCAGTAAAACAGGCAGACAGCCTGTGGCCTATACTTTCCTGATTTGATTTTAATAGTGCCTGAATAGATTATATCCTTGGTACCCTGTAAATTTGACCTTGCTTGCCTCACCCTTGGAGAAGGCAATGGCACCCCACTCCAGTACTCTTGCCTGGAAAATCCCATGGACGGAGGAGCCTGGAAAGCTGCGGTCCATGGGGCTGCTGAGGGTCAGACACGACTGAGCGACTTCACTTTCACTTTTCACTTTCATGCATTGGAGAAGGAAATGGCAACCCACTCCAATGTTCTTGCCTGGAGAATCCCAGGGACAGGGGAGCCTGGTGGGCTGCCGTCTACGGGGTCGCACAGAGTCGGACACGACTGAAGCGACTTCAGTAGCAGCAGCAGCAGCAGCAGCCGCCTCACCCTAGTCTCAGCTGGGTTCCTCAGCAACATGACCTGAATGATATGTGGAAGGAGAGTTCAACCAGCAGGACCAGAATGTGGCATGAAGTGCTGACAAGGTGGTGCTGCTGCCCTGTACTTTGAATGGCCTTGGAGTGGGCTATGACTAAAGCCAAGCCAATCAAAACCTATCCCTAGGGGACTCCCTGGTGGTCCAGTGGTTAGGATTTGGGGTTTCATTGCTGAGGGCCTGGGTTCAATCCCTGGTTGGGGAACTGAGATCCCACAATCCTCATAACCAAAATAAAACAAATTAAAACCTGCCCCTAGGACTTGCAATCTAGCAGTGAGACCAAAGACCTGTCCCTCCTTGGGGGTGAAGCTGTACATTGGAGACCGGGGAGCTGCTTCCTGCCAGGTGCAGGGAACTGACTCTGGGAGCAGAGCCAGGGAGGAGCAGGGAAAGGCCTGCTTCCTTTCCTGCTCCCAGTCGGTTTCAGATCCTGGGTCCCCATCGTCCCATGCGGCCCACCTGCACCCCAGCTTCACTCCTCCGGTTGTATGATCCACCAAAAAATCCCCCTTGGGGCTGCAGCTAGTCCAAGGGGTGCAAGAGTTCGCAAGGGCCTCCCTAACAAACAGCCACAGGCTGGGGGTTGAAAAAGCTGTACCTTCTCCCAGTTCCAGAGGCTGAAAAGTCTGATATCTCGGTGTCAGGGTTAGTTTCTCCTGAGGCTTTCTCCCTGGCTTCCTGCTGCGGTTGTCTGGGTCCTAATCTCTTCTTTAAGGGACATCAGCCATATTGGATGAGGGCTCACTCCAAGGACCTCCTTTAAACTTAAAGACTTCTACAGAGGCCCGTCTCCAAATACCTTACTCCTGAGGTACTGGGAGTTAGAACTTCAACACATGAATGGGGGTTGGGGGGCGGGGCGGGGCAGAAAATACTGAGCCCTACCATGGGGTTTGAGTTTCTGTCACATGCAACTAAGAGTCTTGAAAATATGCATGTATATTCATGGGAAACAAAACCTGGGAGAATACCCATCAAAGCGTTAGCAGAGACTATTTCTAATTCTGGTGGATTAAGATTGATTTTTATATTTGCTTATCTATATTTTCTATTTTTCTTCTGCAATGAACATGCATTCTTACTGTAATAAAAATACCTTAAAATATCCCAGAGCCTGGCAGGTGATGGGGTAAAGCTTAGGGGCAGCCTGTCAAAACATGAGGGCAGCGGGAACTGGGGCATGGGTGCCGATGACCGTGGATAAACTCTGCAGCCCACCTCACCCCCCGCCCCCCACCACCCCGTGTAGGGGAGCAGAGAGAGGTCACAGAGATGTGTCTGGGAGAATTCAGAAATCAGGAAATAAGCCGTCCCTCTGCCAGTTAAGCCATAAAGCCAGCAAAATGGATCCACCCAGAGAAATGCCAAGTCACCTTAAAGAGGCAGGAGGGCTCCAGCCCAGACTTGATTTGATTGGAGGAATTCAAGAGCTGGAGGAAGAAGAGTCAGAGGGTGTGTGTGTGTTTGTGTGTGTCTAGGGTGGGGTGAACTTCAGGAGCTGGGGAAGAGGGGACCTCAGAGGCAGGTGGGAGTGGTGGCAGTGATCAGAGGATGGGAAAGGATGCTCTTGTTACAAACAAGCTGACATTTCAGCCAGACTTCTTGGAAAAAGGTCCCTCTTAGCCTCTTGGGTGTGTCAAAGAAAGAAAATAAAAAATTAGGGGAGGTTTTTTTGTTTATTTATGACTGAGAAAACTGCGGCTCCAGGGCCTGGGACAGGAGGAAAGGAGTTAAGACAGAACATCGGGTTGGGGGGGGGGGCACGATGGGGTCACAGGCTCTGAGACTTGCCCACTGTGGAGGCCCAGTGTGGTGGGAGGTGGGGGTGTGCTCTGGGAAGGGGTGAGGGTGGAATCTCGAAGCAGTGCTGAGGGACAGAGTCCTGGGGAGATGGGGGTGGCCAGTGAAAGCTGCTGAGCTGGGGGAGAACTGACCGCTTTCAAGTCCAGGGTCTCTGGGACCACATGAAAGTTGTTTCCTGTGCTGTGTTCTGTCATGGTCCCCACATCGGTCCTCCTGAGCCTTGAATAAAATTCCCTGGCATGCAGGAACAGCCTGTTGGTGGCATTTGGGGAAATGCACGCAGAGGGCTGATGGGTGCATGGGGTGGGGGGTGAGGACAGGAGGCAGCTGCCTGGCCTAGGGCAGCAGGGGATAGGCTTCAGGGAGGACTCACTTAGGAGTGGACTGAGATGAAGGAGAAGGTGAGCCTCAAAACTGGGGAAGCTAGACCTGAGGGCTTCCCTGGTGGCTTAGACAGTAAAGAATCCGCCTGCAATGCAGGAGACCTGGATTCGATCCCAGGGTTGAGAAGATCCCCTGGAGGAGGAAATGATAACCCGCTCCAGTATTCTTGCCTGGAGAATCTCCATGGACAGAGGAGCCTGGCGGGCTAGTCCATGGGGTTGCAGAGTCGGACACAACTGAGCGACTAAGCACAGGTGTGAGGAAGGCTTCCCTGGTGGCAAAGAATCCTGCAATGCAGATCAGAGTTTAACCCCCGGGTCAGAAAGATCCACTGGAGAAGGGTATGGCAACCCACTTTAATATTCTTGCCTGGAGAATCCCATGGACAGAGGAGCCTGAAGGGCTACAGTCCATGGGGTTGCAAAGAGTCGGACATGACTGAGCAACTAACACACAGACATGAGGAAGACACAGGCCGTAAGCACTACCCTTTCCTGAGTACATCCCCTTAGATCAAGCAGTAATCCCTTGGCCCTGGAAGGAAGTGACCTGGGATGCTGGTTTTGAAATCATCCCCACAAAGAGTGGGAGGACAGTCATTTCAGCCAGATCTTAGGAGATGAGGCTCAGACAGGCCAGTTACTTTGCCTCGGGTTACAAAGCTGGTACAGCAAAGAGTCAGGATTTGAACCTGGCTCCTTCTGACTTCCAAATGCAAAATGCCTCTTATGACCCTATACTGTTGCTGGCAAAACCAGAAGTGTTAGCATCCAGTCCCATCAGGGCAAGGTGGGATCCTGACCCATGCACACCCTCCATCCTTTTCTTATCACCACTGAAGTGCCAGGACTCAGCTGTCATAAAGTCCAGCCCACCCTCCAGCCGAGTGCATCCTCAGCCTGCAGTCTATTTTCAAGCCAGGCGTTCCTCCCTGGGGAACACGGGCTGATCCTGGGACATGAATACTGGGAGTGCCTGCTGCTTCTGCTTCTCCCTGGAGACGTGGCCATCTGTTGGGACTTTGCTTCACACAAGCCAGTTCCCAGCACCCAGTCACCTTTGGGTGTTATGCCAGCTGCTGTTACATGCTATCCCCAAACCCCTCGGGTCCCCTTTCCATGTCTGTGTGCATTGGGACCCCTCCTGCTTTCTCTCCAACAGCCAGCACCCGAAGACACCCTGCAGGCTGCTGAAACTCTCTTTCTGTGGGTGTGGACAGCTGGAAATGCCTGGGAATTTGTATCCTCTTGGGGCCATCCCTGACCAATGACTGATGAACCCTCCCAGTTCCTTTGACCCCAGTGGAGATCTCTGAAATATGACGTGCACTGTCCCCACTGGAACCAAGCCAAACTACCCCCAGGCTTACGGTCACACCCCTGCTTCTTGGTCCCACTTTCTCACTCCCCTACTAGTTTTTCTAGAAAAAAACACTAGCTAATAAATCATTCCCTAATCAGTTGCTCCTTATGAATCCTCATCTCAGAGTTGACTTTGGGAGATCCCAAACTAAGATAGACATATCAACTAAGCGAAGTGCTGAACCCCCAAAGCTGCGGGTCAGCAGACAGGTGCCACCTAGCTGAGTTTGGCCTGAAGGGGTGTTTTGCTCCATGCACTTCCCATCCTTCCCTGCACCCCCTTAAAGCAAACACTGTTTCCACATGGGAATAAAATTCTTGGCCTTGGAAATTCCCTGGTGGCCCAGTGGTTAATAATCCACCTACCAGTGCAGGGGACATGGGTGCTATCTCTGGGTTCTGGAAGATCCCATCTGCCACAGAGTAACTGAGCCTGTGCACCGCAACTACTAAAGCCCATGCGCCCTGGAGACACGGCCCACAGCAAGAGAAGTCGCCACATGAGAAGCCCAGCACCACAACAAAGAGTAGCCCCCGCTTGCTGCAACTAGAGAAAGACCTCGCACAGCACCAAAGGCCCAGCACAGCCAAAAATTAATTAATTTAGAAAATCTTTGTAAAGACTATGCTTGACCTTGGCTAATGGAGTACTTATCAACCATGTTGAATATTCACAAAGAAAAGCAATGTGTGTAATTACAGCCCAGCAAGTGCTTCAAGAGCTAGGGTATTTCATGCGAATCTTCCAAGAACCTGTGTTAAGAACGATCACCACTGCTTTTAGCTGATGTGGATTCTGAACCATCAGGGCTCCTTTACTCGGAGTCACATATCTGGGAAGCAAAGAGAGGGAATTTGCACTCAGGCTATCTGACTGATTGTCCCCCAACCACTGTGCCATGGAGAGACCCACAAACCCACACCCACCAACCCACACCCACTCCCCTGCCACCTGGCAGAGGGCATCTCATGACTGCCAGGACTTGTGATCTGCTAGTTTGGTCTTGTTGGTCTCCGTATTATTTATTTCCCCCCTTTCAGTAGCCTAGGGCTTAATCTGGGGATGCACAGAAATAAAAATTGATGTAGAACCATACATTTAGGGAGGGGTTTGTGTCTCTCTTTAAAAGAAGAGATGAAGCAAATGCATATATTTACATTCTCAAATTGCAAGGTGGTAGTTCCTGGGAACCAGCATTTCTCCCAGCCGGCTGAGGTTGATCCAGGAATTGCACCTCTGCGTGCACCAGGCTTCGGGTGAGTGAATGGGAGAGGAAACCTCCCCTCTCCCCTTTCCCCACCTACTGCCAGCCCTTCTCCAACAAGCTGTCAGCTCTGCAGTGGAGAACAAAGCCAGCCTGCAGGCTTTCTGTTTCCAGAGCTCAGTGGATGACTCAGTTACTGAGTGGCTTCCTTTCTGCATGCACCTCCCATGCAGAGATTCTCAAATTATTTCCCTGAAATGTCCCTCCCTTCATCTTGCTGCATGCCTTGTCCCCAGAGGGCATAATTTTCAACAGATTCTTTCCAACAGCATCCCAGCCAGCCCCTATCAGGTACTTACTAGATGCCAGCACTTCATGTCTGCCTTCCCCACTCACCCTCACAACCACACTGGAGGGTCTGCACGTTACTATTTCCATTTTTCTGGACGAGGAAACGAGCCTGGAGAGGTTGCCCAGGGTCATTTCTTGCCTGGAAAATCCCATGGATGGAGGAGCCTGGTGGGCTGCAGTCCATGGGGTCGCTAAGAGTCAGACATGACTGAGTGACTTCACTTTCACTTTTCACTTTCATGCATTGGAGAAGGAAACGGCAACCCACTCTAGTATTCTTGCCTGGAGAATCCCAGGGATGGAGGAGCCTGGTAGGCTGCCGTCTATGGGGTCGCACAGAGTTGGACACGACTGAAGTGACTTCGCAGCAGAGTTGGAACTCAAACCCATATCAGTTTTGTGTCTTTAACCACTGAGCTATAAACTATCACCTCACTCTGAAAAGATTCTCATTATCTGAGGCAGGTTGTGTTATTTACCCTGAAATTTCTCCTTCCTCCTTCCTTCCGTCCCTTGACATGACTTTTCCATGGGCAGATTTTCTACCCTTGACTCTAGCCTTGGCCATGTGACTTGCCCTGGCTGATAAGATGAGGATGGAAAGGAAAGTGCCGTGCTGAGCTGAGGCCGCAGGTGCCGTGGTGCGTTTCTGCCAGTCTTCTTGCAACATCCACACTCTGCCACCAGGAAGGCTTGTTCATAAAGCCTTTGATTTTCAGCTTGAACCTCAGTATGAAGACCTGTGGATGGGCTCTGACCCCAGCCTGAAGCCTTGAATTCAGCCTGATTCATCCAGATGCAGCTGAGCCCAGCCAAGATCAGCTAAACCTCTCAGCCCAGCGGCACATCCTCGGCACGAAACCACCCTTCTCTGCCGCCTAAGGCAGCCCACTTCCTCTCAAAAGGCTCCCCTACACTGAGCCCTCAAGATCCAAGCTCAGATAACATTAACAGCTCTTTTTCTCTCTTTCTGTGGTTGGCATCTGAGTCCCCATGACATCCATCGCTCTCCGACAGGCTGTCTCTCTTTATTAATGCCCCCCTACCTTTTCTTAACCTTTGGCTGTGCTGTGCAGCATGTGGGATCTTAGTTTCTCCGACCAGGGATGGAACCCGCACCGCCCCTTGTGTTAACCACTGGACCGCCAGGGAGGTCCCGAAGTCCCTCTTAAACAATAGTCAGGGCCATTTGCCTATTTGTTCTCCAATCCCTGTCCCGCCTATTCTCTGGACTGGGCAGGGGGATGAGTCCTACAGATAAGTGTCCCAGGAGCTCTTATGAGATGTACTAATGGGAAGGGAGGCCCTGGGCAAAGACTGGAGGGGAAAGCCAGGGTACTGCTCCCCACCTCCCCTCCCTTCTTCGGGTGGTGTCCCAGACAACGGCTGTATTTCCTTCACTGCTCCAGCCCTGCCCCCTTTGGGGCCCTCTCGCTGTGTTCCCTGGTCCTGGAAGGTGGCCCCTGGACCCCAGTCTGGGAACATCCTTTCCTCCTTATACCCCTCTGACCCAAGGGGTCAGGGTGCCTTCTAGCTGCATTTAAACCCTGGGTTGCCTCACGCTCTCCAATGTCCTTGGCAGCAGACTTCCCAACCTTTGTGACTAGCCCCCGTTTTGCCGCCCCCATCCATCTTCTCACTTCAACTTCGTGGCCCGGGTCTGTTTCCCAAACAAGGCGTGTCTGCTCAGTCATGTCTGACTCTCTGTGACCCTATGGACTGTAGTCTGCCAGGCTCCTCTGTCCATGGAATTCTCCAGGCAAGAATACTGGAGTGGGTTGCCATTTCCTCCTCCAGGAAATCTTCCCGATACAGCGATTGAACCTGCATCCTTAGTGTCTCCTGCATTGGCAGGAGGATTCTTTACCACTGCACCGTGTGGGAAGCCGTTTCCCCAGCAGACACAGTGTAATACAGCCTCCTGACTTTCTTAGGGTCTCTTCCCAGGCTGCACACAACCTGTCCACACCTCACACAGATGGACTTCACATGTGCCAATCCCACACGAGTTAAGTGGTGGTTGACTTGCCAACAAAATGTGAAATTTTGTAGCTGTTTAATTTTAATTTCAAATAAACTTTTTTTTTTCCTTGTGTAGCCAACAGCCGCCCGCTCCCCCACACCCAGCCCTTGGAACACTTTTCACAGCCCTTGGAAAGCTCACAGGCAGGCCCTGTGAAAAAAATACTGGTGACCACTGGGAGCCTGATGGTGGGGACCGAAGGAACCAAGTGTCCCAAAAAGCAAACGCAAAGGACTGTGCTAAGGATGGCAGCTCTTGGTGAAAAGCCGAGGGGAGGAGGAGCTCCAGGCAAGGCGCTCATCGTCAGAACCATCTCGCCCACTGACCCTCCCCTTTCTCATCCAACAGGATGGAGCCTTTATCTTTCAAGAAGCCCATAGCTCAGGAGGACCCTGTGTCTATGAGATGGATTTTTTCCACGGGCTGACAGGCAAGACGATTGTAAATGTGTCAGTGAAATTCAGATTTCCCAAGTTGCCCAACCACTATAATAAAGTTAAAAGCAAAACTCTGCTGGAAGGCTGCCGAGACTTTAATGCAGGATGCTGTAGGGCAGCGAGAAGACAAATAGGGACTCTGACAGCCCCTCCTCCGCAAATGGATTTGGCTGCCCTGAGCTGGGCCCTTTCAGCATGAGCAACATGCAGCCCTGCACTGAGAGGGATGGTGTGCCCAGGAGGAGAACTCTGCTGAGTCCTGAGGGCAGCGCCCAGACGCTGAGCACTGCTTCCTGACGAGGCCTGTGGGCAGTTCAAACTGCGTCTTGGTCCATAGAAAACAAACTTCTAGTTACCGAAGAGGAAAGAGTAAATTAGGAGTTTGGGATTAACAGATACACACGTGCACGTGTGCTTGCTGAGCTGCTTCAGTCAGGCCCGACTCTTTGTGACCCCGTGGCCTGTAGCCCCCCAGGCTCCTCTGTCCATGGGATTCCCCAGGCAAGAATACCGGAGTGGGTTGCTGTGCCCTGCTACAGGGGATCTTCCTGACTCAGGGATCGAACCAGTGTCTCTCATGGCTCCTGCACTGACAGGAGAGTTCTTTACCACTGGTGCCACCTGGGAAGCCCAGATACACACTACTATTTATGGAATAGATAAACAACAAGGTTCTACAGTCTAGCACAGGGAACTACATTTAATATCTTGCAATAAACTATAATGGAAAAGAATCTGAAAAAGAATATATACATATATGTATGGGCTTCCCAGGTGCCTCAGTGGTAAAAAATCTGCCTGCTAATTGAGGAGACGCAGGTTTAATCCCTGGATCAGGAAGAATCCCCTGGAAAGGGAAATGGCAACCCACTCCAATATTCTTGCCTGGAAAATCCCATGGACAGAGGAGCCTGGCGGGCTACAGTCCATGAGGTTACAAAAGATTGGGACACGACTTAGCAGCTGAACAACATCATCGCAGATGTATAACCGAATCACTTCGCTGTGCACCGGAAACTAACACAACACTGTAAATCAACTATACTCCAACATAAAATAAAAAATCCACCTTGGTCTGTGACCAGCTCTGGGATGGCTGGGCCCCCACGGTCTACCTCATGAAGTCAGGCAAGGAGACAGGTCTTGGCAGGCACGTGGGGAAGTGGCTGGTATAGTGGACACAGCAGACCTGGGTGTGGAATGCCCACTGGTCTGAATGGTCACCCACCTGCCCACCTCTTGCGCCCAGGATCTGGGGGCACTTGATCTGTGACACTGCTGTCCCCCCACTGACGGCACTGAGAATGGAGACAGAAGCCTTTTGGTTGGAGATGGATTGGCTGGGGGTTGTTTTGAAGAAAAGAACAAAGATAACGCAGGACATTCCCGGAGGAAGAAGCAGGAAACGGGGCAAGCCTGGCTCTGAGGGGACGTGGGTCCAGTCGTTGGCCACCGTTGTGGGCAAAGAGGTTTTAGCTTTAGTGAGCAGCTATCAAGTGTCTACCTTGGTAATCGGCATACCCTAGGCCTGCTGACTCCACTGAATTTTCCAGAATAAATGGTATTGACCCAAGAACAGCCTGCTCAATCAAAGTGCCATTGTTTCATATGCTTTTGTTTCTATACCAGGGAGCTGCTGCCCGGGGGTGAAGCCAGGTAAAGGGGCAGATGATGGCAGCACCAGGGAGTCAGGCTCTCAGAGGTGGAACAGGAAGGGGTGAATTGTATTAGCGGGATTTTCTCAGAGCAGAGACCCTGAGCAGCATGTGTTTGGAAGGAATCCTTTGATAAGCTGCTTGAGGGAAAATATGCCCCTCGGGGACACGATGCAGTGGCCTGGTGGCTGACAGGTCACTCAGTAGGCATTTGCTGAAGAAATGCTTGAGAAACACTACAAGGGGTCTCTAGACTGTCTCCCAAGGCAGGTGGGTCTCCTTTAATGAAGGGTCCTGGTTTAGCTGAATGGGAGGAGAAAGGTGGGTTCCTGCTAATGAGCTTCTTTCCCCTTAGAGAGCTCAGCCCCTTCTCTATATCAGTGTTGAATAAATACTTATTGAGTATCCTATTCTTGGAGATTCCTCCTCTTTGCCACTCCAGATCACTTAAGTCAGGTACAGTCAGAAGTCAGAGTTCAGGGATGAGAAGAGTAAACTCTGTCTCTTGCCAGCTGTGTGACTTTGGGCAACTCACTTAGCCTCTCTGGACTTTCATTTCCTTCTCTATAAAATGAGGAGCTTAGACTTGGACTCAAAGCCCTTATTGAAACCAGGCAAGGAGCTCCTGCCAAAGACGATGCTTTGGGATCCCAAGAGGTGGGCGTGGGGTGGAGTGGGCGCCAATGTAAACAATAACTAACAATCATGGAGGTTTCCCACTGCCAGCCCCACAACAGCCCTGAATACCTATTAACCTGCTTGCTTCTTACAATGACACCTGTATTTATCAAACACCTCTCTCATCCCAGAGATGTTGTTAACACTTGCACTGGGGGAGTGATGCTAATGCCATAACCCCATTTCATAGGTGGGAGAGTTGCAGGAAGAGAGGGAAGGGCATGCAACTGAGGCAGGACCTGGCCTTTTTCAGCACCGGCCCCAGCGGCTGGTTCTCCCTAGAAGGCCTGTCTGTGTTCCCAGCTCTCTGGCCACAGGGCCTCCGGGCTGGCTGCTTTCTTCCTGGGAGTTGCCGCCCCTCAGATCCTCCCTGTGCTGGGAAAGGCCTTGAGATGGTGAAGCGCTTTGTGCCCTGGAGTCCGCCTAAGTCCTGTTTACCACTTCAGCATAGCCAAATGGAGTAAGTGCAGTATTGATTAAATGCAATTTTTTTTGGAATACATATTCACCCTGGTGTTTTATCATTAATGCATTAAGAAGCTGAACAAGCAATAAGACCAAATGGACTTCAAAACGCAGCAGAATTTCCATCCAGTGTGGTCTGATTTACAGCCATTACCTCCTGGCAGAAGACAGCTCCCACTCCAGCCCATACCTTGGCTGAAACTTTAGAGCTCTTTGTTCTTAACCTTATTTTTCTATTTTCTCAGAGAGCTGGTGGACCTCAGGCTCTGGGCCGTGGGGTGGGCCCTGCTGGGTGATGGAGGACTCGTGTAAAGTGGGGAGGCAGGCAGAGAGAGAGTAAGGTTTTCACTGCATACTTACGGTGGGACTGCAGACCCTGACCTGGTTATTGGGGTGAGGGGACAGGAATGTGGAAACCTCATCGCATGCCTTCATCTGCAGAAAACTCCAGAGGGAGGGATGCACTCAAGGGTCACATGACTCTGCCCCACCCCCGATCAGTCCATCGCAGGCATCTGCCCGCCTCCTGTGTCCCCATGGCTGGGGCTCTGTCACTGTGTCCCCATGGCTGTGTCACTAGCTGACTGAGCAAAAACTGACCACTTTCATGTTTTTGTTTTTTTTTTTCTTTTTTCTATTGGGGCTTTCCTGGCAGCTCAAATGGTAAAGAATCCACCTGCAATACAGGAGACCCAGGTTCAAGCCCTGGGTCAAGAAGATACCCTGGAGAAGGGAATGGCTACCCACTCCTGTATTCTTGTCTGGAGAATTCCATGGACAGAGGAGCCTGGTGGGCTACAGTCCATGGAGTGCCAAAGAGTCAGACACACCTGAGTGACTAACATTTTCACTTTCTTTCACTGTGGGCCTCAATTATTCCTTTGCAAAAAGAAAAAAAAAAAAAAAGAATTAGAACAATTTCTTCAAGCCTTGAAGATCCAGCAGTTTAGGACTCTTCCCCTCTCCCTCCCTTCCTTCCTCACCCCCTCTCCCTCTCTCTTCCTCATTCTTCTCCTCCTCCTTCTTTTTGAAACAATTTTATTCTTACAAAGTCTTGTCAACAACTCTCTAGATGAACTGACAAGGACAAAAAATACCTTAAGAAAAAGCCCCACCTGACAACAAAAATCTCTTGGAGAGCACTTCTGCAGACATGAAAGCTTAGTAACAGCATCACTAGGAGAGCTGGTGTCTGCAAAATCTAACCTGAGACACTCTGGATAGCAGGGAGGGACCGTGAGTCAGGATAGGGGGGTGGATCAGATGCCTTGCTCACAGAACCGGCCATCCCGGAGTAAGGATTCTCTCCCTTCTCTGTGTTTCCTCCCAGAGCTCTAGGGTCAGCCCTGTTATCAGTCAGTCAAGCCCTCCCTTGGGTTAGTAGCCCGTCTGGGGCAGGATGTGGCACCTTGAGGCCTTGGTTTCCCCCTGCCCTGCAGAGGCTGAGAAGCCCAGCACTGAGGCCAGTGATGGAGGAAAGGGCTCAGAGGCTTGGCCTCTTACTCCTTTTTTCAGAGTTGTGTGTGGGGTCCTACTGTGTGCTGGCTACTTCCTGGTGGCAGGCCCTGTGCTGGTCCCAAGGATGACATCCAGAAAACAGAAGGCCTTTCTGGGGGTACTCTGCATGGATGGGACAGTCCATTATACAAATGGCCCAACTTCACTCCTCTCTCTGGAGTCTCCTTCCCCACCCCTTGAGTCTGGACAGGCCATGTGATGTGCTTTGGGCACTAGAATGTGGTAGAAGCCCACTCCTGCCAAAGGGCAGCACCAGCAGGAGACCAGCGTGCAGGAGAAGAGAGGAGGGGGATGCCTGCTCCCCTCCCGCCCTCCCCTGGCTGCCCTTCCTCCAAGCTTCAAGCACTACCACACTCAGAAGAAGCATTTCCTCCCTGGTGCATTAGCCCAGAAGGTGGTGTCTTAGGCAGGGTTCCCGGAAGCAGAGGGAGAGATGGGGAACCGAGTGGATGCTCTGTATTAGCAAGTGCTCCCGGGAACTCCACAGGGGGATGGGGAAATGAGACTAGGAAGGGAAGGAAGCCCAGTAGAAGCAAGAGGGCTAGGAAGGGACCCCCCCAACCCCACTGCCTGTCAGTCCTTGGCCAAGGGCCAGCCCAGGGGACACTCCTGCCGTTTCCCTACGCAGTGTCTAAGCTGGATGGTAAAGGAGCCGGCCCTCTGGTAGAGAGACCAGGTGCTGGAAGCAGGACCGAGCTCATGGACTCATGAGAATCCTCACGCAGGACACCCCTCCTCCACCTTTTGTTGTCCCAGTCTAAGCAGTCACAGAGGGGAGCAGGAAGGAAGTTTTCATGTAATGTCTCCAGAATAACGCAGCCTCACCCACGGAGCAGAAGGAATGGGTTTCTCCCATCTGCACTGGAAAAGGCGCAGGAGAGGAAACAGAGCGCTCGGTTACCTTCTTGAGGTGGAGAGGGAGGAGAAAATGCATACCTCTAAGTCATTCTGCTACAAATATGTGTTAGATTTGAACTGATTTATTATAGCAGGGGCCCTGGAGTAAAGTCCTGGCTCTTCTACTTTCTAGCTGTGTGACCACAGCCTGGTTATTTAACATCTCTATGCCTCTGTTTTTATCATCTGTAAAATGCAGATAACAACAACAACAACAATAATATTCACCACTTCATAGAGTAGTTGTATCAAGTGAATCAACATATGTAGAGCATTTAGACCACACTCTATCTGAAATAAGCAATCAGTGCAATGCAAGTTCTAACTGTCATTATTAATCATCAGAACAGTCTGCTCTTAAAGGAAGGGAAATTCAAAACAGAGGGAATATATGGATAGTATAGCTGATTCACTTTGCTGTACAGCAGAAAATAACACAACATTGCAAAGCAAATATACTCCAGTGAAAACTTAAACAGAAAGAGTAGGGGGATTCCCTGGCAGTCCAGTGGTTAAGACTCCCTGCTTCCAATGCAGGGGCACAGGTTCAGTCCCTGATCGGGGAGCTAAGATACAACATGCTGCTTGGTGCAACCAAAAAAAAAAACACCCGAACGAATAGCCTCTTTTAATTTTGAATGTTCATGTTATAAATAGTTTTCTTCTTCTTTAAAATGGTTTTGGATGAGCAGACAAAACTTTCTGCCCTAAAGAGATGAAAGTTTCTACCCTTCCCTGAACTGATAAGGGAAAGACATGACATAGACGGATTGTGAGGCGGGCCTTTTAAGGTGACCTCTGGGTTGAGCTGAGGTTTCGAAGGCGTTGAGCACACGGCAAGACCTGTGCTTTCTTACAGCTTAGCTCTGTCAGTGCTAAAACACAATGCCAAGAACAAAAGTGGAGGTAGGGTAGCGCTTATCCGTGGAATCACAGGGGAGTGTGGCTGCCCCCTCCCTGGGCCTGTGAGTTATGCCCAGTAAGCTTATTCGGCTTCCTTCATATTCATTCAAGACGCTGCAGGGCTGCAGTGATGTCTGCAGAGGGGCAGTGTACGGAGAGGTTAGCAGTGCTTATTGATTTAGTAATTCGCACGCACTTTTCCGGATAGATGATCTTCCTGGAGACTCTGACAGCAACAGCCAGTTGCTAATGCGATGTGGGACTGCAGCAGAGTTGTAGGGGTGCGGGCCGGGTGGTGGCAGGGAAGGAGAGAGGCCGGGAGGCCAGGGGAGGGTGACATGAGGTGGGAGAGGCTTCTCCAGGGCCAGACTGCAGACACCGGGCACAGGCACCCAGAGGTGGAGGCTGGGTGGGCCAGCGGACTTGGGATTCACATCTCTGGGCCATTGCTGTGTTCTAGGTCTCCTTCCTCTTCACCTTACCTCATTTCCTCGGTCATAAACTCACCCAGGATAAGTGACTATCATTATGTATCACTGGGCATCAGGAACACAAGTCTCTCAGTCTTAGGGGAGATGTCCATTCATTCATCCTTTCACTCACTCAGTTATTGCTTATCAAACACCTACGAGGAACGAATACTTTAGATAGATAGATAGATAGATAGGTAGGTAGATATTAGGCAGGTAGATAGCTAGTCACTACTGGGTTTCTTTTCACACTGACACCTCACTGAGTGTGCACAGAGAACACTTCTGTTCCTCCAGGACCTTTTCCCCAGGCCCCACAAGTAGCGCTGACCATCAGTGCTGTAAGTGCAGAGACAAGAGAGATGCTTATGATATATATATACATACATATAATGGGAACCCCATTAATGCAGCAGCACCTAAGCTTGACCTTGAAGAAGTCATGAGCCTGGGGTTGGTCTACAGTGGGCCACCTAGACCATGTACTCTGTCAAACCCTGAGACCGGAAGCAGACAGGACATTTTGAGGGTCATGGGGAGACAGGTCCAACCAGAGCACCCTCAGAAAAGGCGTCTCTTCCTCTCTCCACAGGCCAGCCCAGCAAGGACTCATTCACTTGCTCCCCCGATTGCTCAGATAGACTGTGGTGGGGAGGGCTTCCTGGCTGCCAAGCCCCTTTGGCCAAGTACGCCGGGACCTCTAAGCCTGGGGCTCCCAGGCTCCCTGCACATGTGCTTCTGTGGTCCCCAGAGGGCATCCTGGCCTTGGCTCACTCAGAGCTGCCTGGTGGTCTGCCACTGCTCTCCCATCCTGACCCACATCCTCTGCCCACATCCTCATGGGCTGTGCACTGCTTGCCCTGCTTCCCATTTCGGGATCAATTAGGGTCCTGTGAGGAGTCAGGAAGCACCAGGTATTTGAACAGAGATAACTTTCTATGAAGAATTTTTTTTAACGACCTAATGGGAATCTTCATTTTCCTTCAATTTTACTGAGGAAGAAAACATTGTATGGAAGAATTGTTCACCGTAACATTAAGAAGGTAGTGAGAGGTAGCAAGTACAAGAAGCAGCTATCTCCCCTCTAGCTGGGGATACCAAGACAAGAGATTGGAATTATTAAAACATTTAGGAGTTTGGAGGGGGTACCTGGTGGAGCTGGGACCCCGGTATCTTGGGAGGAGGTGGAGGAGCAGCCAGCGGGTGTCCTGAGCTCAAAGGCTGCCTGCCCCTGGGACTGAGACCAGGGCTCTGAGAGGGCAAGACAGACAGGTTGTGCAGTGTCTCTAGCCTGGTAGTGAGCAACGCAGCTAGATTTGGAAAATGGAAAAACTGTAGTGTGGATTTAGAGGCTGCTTTAAGAAACAGCTGCTGGTGCTGAGGAGAAGAAGCAGGACTGTGAGGCGCTGCTCATGGGAGCAGAAGACAGGGACAAGCATCCTCCTTCCACAACCTTCCAGTCTCTCCAGCGCCCCCTGGTGGCAGAGCCTATCAGGGTTGCTGGCAAACTAGAAAGGTGGCTTGCAAGTTTGTGGCAAAGACAAAAAGCAGGGAAAGCGTTAATTGTTCAGTCCCCTCCGACTGTTTGCAACCCTGTGGACTGTAGCCCCCCAGGCTCCTCTGTCCATGGAATTCTCCAGGCAAGAATACTGGAGTGGGTAGCCATTCCCTTCTCCAGGGGATCTTCACGACCCAGGGATTTAACCTGTGTCCCCTGCAGGCAGAGCCACCAGGGCAAAGGAGAAGTGTGGGGCCAGCATCACTGAGCCATAGCTTCGTACCGGCACCCTAGGTGTCTTCTTGCTGACAGCACCACACAGGACCCCCAAAGAGATCTATGATGGTGGGAACTATGCCATCTCCTGTTTTGTGCAAAGAGCTGTTGTACGGCTCTTTCATTTTTCACTGCTCTGACCAGGACACAGATGTGAATCCACAAGGGTGGATTTGTGCAGATGAGAGACAGCAGGGATGGAAGTCATGTAATACGAAAAGCTTGTAATGAAATAGGAATGCCAACTGGAGAGAAATCATCCTTCCAGGCACATTGACTTCTGGAGAAACCTTCTACCAATTGGCAGACACCACTGGAATCCCAGTGGTGGACACTGCTCAGGGCCAAGGTGGACCCCATACCGCCCCAACAATACCATGAGGCAAGGGTTGCCTTTCCCGTTCTAGAGCCAGAGAACCTGAGGCACAAAGGAATCAGCTCGTCAGACAAGGGGAGGTGTTAGCAGAACTCCTAAGCTCTTAGCAGGATGGTTACTTGACCTGCTGGTCCCAACAAAGGAGAGTGGGGAGCCTGCAGGGGTTCAATCGGGTTTCAAGTTCAGGCCAGCCCCACCCCTACAGGAAAATCTATCCGACTCCAGGCAGCGCTGGTTCTCCTTCCACACCACCCAGGCTGGGAAGCTGAGGGCATGAACAGGCTGGGTCCCGTAAGGGGCTGCTAATTGCTCTGATTGCAACTCCAGGGCAGAGTGTTTCTGGAACTGCCAAACTCTAACAGAGGAGGAAATACCAGCGGAACATTTTTGATGAATAATTCAGTGAGCTGAAATGGGAAATGAGAAAGTTTTCTCTCTACTAAAGTGGAATTTGAAAAAAGAAAAGAAAAAGCAAAAACAATAATAGCAGCAAGGCTCATCATTCTGGTTTCCCCACAGTAAAACTTTCTCTTTGCATAACCATGAGGGATGGCTCACTATGATTTGCTCTCGACAATCTATAGGACCTGAGCCAAGGTAAGAAAATACGTGGGTCACCTAGGGTTGATAGTATGTTCGATCCCATCACTGCCGCCTTCCCTTTTAAGCATTTATTCTACAAATATTAACTGGACGAGCACCCAAAACCAGGCACTGTTCTGGGTGTTAGAGATCCTATAGTGAAGACAGTAGACATTGTTCTTTTTTCCCTCGAGCATGTGGGAGGGGGAGAGGGAGGTATTCAGATAGTAGATTAAACACACAGCAGTTGAGGGACTTGCCTGGTGGTCCAGCGGCTAGGACTCCATGCTCCCAACGCAGGGAGCCTGGGTTCCATCCCTGGTCAGGGATCTAGAGCCCGCATGCTGCAACTGAAAAACCAAAAAAAGATACCACATGCCGCAACTAAGACCCGCGCAAAGAAACAAAACAAAACAAAAACACAGCAGTCATTACATTTGTATCTACAATTGGAGATGCATGCTTTATCAGTCAGGGTCCAACGAGGGAAGAGAGAAGCCACTCAGTGTATACAGATCAGAGAGAACTGAATGCAGGGGATTTGTTACTCACAGGAGTGATGGAAATGCTGAAAAATCTAGGACAGAGAAGGAACCCAAAGATTGTTAGCAGCACGAAGCCATTCAGCAAAGGGTCAGAGGGAAGGTTGTGGGGGGTGTTGTCAGAGTCCAGAACCTGGGGCCAATTGGGAGAGGGGAACCAAGACAGGAGCTGCCCAAGGAGGACTGGGACCATGGAATGAGTAGATGCCTAGTATTAATGGAAGACACAGGGAAACTTCAATCGTTGTGCATATAGAGAAATCAACGCCAGAAGAGAAGGGAGAAAATCCAACCTTGCCCCCTCCTCCTGCCTTTCGGACATCCATCAGTACCTCCCAAAGGCTGAGCCTCTGCAGAAGTCAGGAAGCAGGGAAGTCTGGGAAGTACAGCTCACAGGAGTCAGTCCCCTAGAGGTTAAGAGTGGGGTCAGAGGAAGGATGGGGGAATGGATCCGAAAACAAACGGCCCGGGGGAACAAACCAGCACTCATTTTCTGAAGGAAAAGAACAGGATCTCATGGGGAGAATTAAAGGGATAGTGTTATTAAAGCGGATGATGGTGTAAGGCCTCACTGAGGCAGTTAGGTTGAAACATAAAAGATGACAAGGAGGTATTCAAGCAAAGTAGGGGTGGTCAGGAGAGGAGGAGCTTTCCAGACATGGGCAAAGTCCCCGAGGCCAGCTGTAGATGGTAGTAAAGGGAAGAGTATGGAGAGTTGAGAATGGAGATGTCATTGGGCCAGGTGATTTGGGGTTTCAGAGAAGGAAAAATTCACAAGCAATTTGCTTTCAATATAAAAGAGATGTTGACACTTCAGTATTCATTACAGCACTGTTTACAGTAACCAAATAAGGGAAGTAACCTAACTGTCCATCAACACAGGAATGGATAAAGTACCTGTATGTGATGGAATATTACTCAGCCATTAAAGAGAATGAAATAATGCCATTCACAGCAACATAGATGGGCCTAGAGATTGTCATACTGAGTGAAGTCAGATACAGAAAGAGAAATATCATACAATATCCCTTATATGAGAAATGTAAAACAAAATGATACAAATGAACTTATTTAAAAATAAAACTCACAGACTCAGAGAATGAAGTTACAGTTACTCGAGGGAAGGGATAGTTAGGGAACTGGGGATCAACGTGTACACAGTACTGTATTCAAAATGGATAGCCAACCAAGGCCTCCTATACAGCACGGGGAACTCTGTTCAATGTTATGTGGCAGCCTGGATGGGAGGGGAGTTTGGGGGAGAAAGGATACATGTGTAAGTATGGCTGAGTCGCTTTGCTGTCCACCTGAAACTATCACATTGTTAATTGCCTATACCCCAATATTTTTTTTTTTAAAAAGAAGAGGTTTTGAAAGCTTTTGAAAAACTCACATAGTGTGTGTTCACTTGCAGACAAAGCAAAAACTAAAAACTTTCCAAACATTCCAGGAATATATAAACAGATTTTCTTTGTGAATGCTGTATTCATGGCAGTTCTCTCAGAACAGATAAAGCTACACCCTGAAAGAATCTGTGAAAAAACATTTAATACAGTAAACTGATTTTTCCGGATTAGTTTTTCCCAGATCCCCTAGATGACAATCTATGAAAATGAGTAAAAATTCTTGACTCTGTTTCCGCCTCTGCTACCAACATGACTTGTTTCCATTCCCTTCTCTCACCTCTTATGGGACCCCATCAGACTTATTTAAATGCCTGTGAAAGTGTGAATTGTTTTAAATGCATTTAAAACCACACTTGTATGCACAGTTAATCTTATTTTGTGCTTCTCATGAATATATTTTAATCTATCGTGCATTTTAATGAGATGGAATTCTTAGGAATAGACTGTTCCATAAACTGCCACCTTCTTTGGGGCCTAGCACCATGTCATGAAGGTACATATGCATGCAATTTTCATGAGTAATAATTCAGTAGATCGATGTTTGGTTCATTTTTTTAATTCAACATTTTAAACTGTATAGCCAGTTTAATGTTAATTGATATGGGTGTTAAAAAGATATTAGGAAGTTCTATTTCTGGCCATGATGAAGTAACTGGGATCAGACTTATCTTCTCACTGTTAAGAACTATGAAACTGAACACAATATTCAAGGCAACAGTTTTCAGACATTAGGCAACACTCATCTCTGAGAAAAAGATCAAACAAAATGAGCCTCTTATCACCCTGGATTTCCGTCTGGAGGTGCTTTCTGCAGAGAAGGGAATCCAAGCAGAGCAGCGCTCTTTCTCAGTTGAAGAGACAGGGGTTGCCATTCAGAAAAGATGAAGGAGCTGGAAATTCAAGACATGGCACTGGACAGAGATTCTGCTTAAATAAATAGCTCCAGAAAAATGTACATGGATCCCCTGCATCTGTTGCTGATTGTTAAATCACATAAACAGAGAATGAAGACCCACAAAGCTACGGAAAGAAAAATCAGGGAGCTGTAAGCAAAACAGTTTACAGAGCTGAGAGATGACCAAATTCTGATCTGCTTTTATAAAGAATGTCTCAGATTCTCGGGTCTTTGTGTGGAGACTCCAAGTGAGTCACATCTTAGTAGCAGCACTAACTAATCTTAGGATTAAACCTGTTTATGACCCACCCTAGGTTTTCCCTGGTGGCTCAGTAGTAAAGAATCCATCTGCCGATGTAGGAGATGCAGGTTCCATCCCTGGGTTTTGGGAAGATCCCCTGGAGAAGGAAATGGCAACTCACTCCAGTAGTCTTGCCTGGAAAATCGCATGGACAGAGGAGCCTGATGCGCTACAGTCCATGGGGTAGCAAAACAGTCAGACACAGTGTAGCAACTAAACAACATGACTCACCCTAAGAAAATTAAAAAGCTTAAAAACAAACTTCAGAAGGAAGTAACTTATCTGCCTGCCATAAAAAGGTTCATGCGTTCTCAGTCACTTCAGTTGTGTCCAGCTCTGCGACCCCATGGACTGCAGCCCACCAGGCTCCTCTGTGGGATTCTCCAGGCAAGAATACTGGAGTGGGTTGCCATGCCCTCCTCCAGGGGATCTTCCTGACCCAGAGGTCAAACCCACGTCTCCTGCATTGCAGGCAAATTCTTTACCCACTGAGTGCCACCTGGGAAGCCCAGAAAGGTTCATCGCTTTTTAAACAAAATTCAGCATTCAACAATGTAAAGTTCAAAATATACCACATCCAGTGTGAAACCTACTAGATATATGAAGAAATAGGACAGTGTGACCCAAAGTGTGGGAAAAATTCATTGGAAATAGGCTTGGAGGGATAGTGATGGTGGAATTAACAGTAAGATCTTTAAAACAATTACCTCAAATGTTTTCAAGGATTCACGGGAAGGAAGCCTGTGTCCCTGGTGATTATGAGGCCACCGTGCCAGCTCTCATCTGGGGTCTTTAGACTTAAGTGACATAAATAAGTGAATCCCTTGTTTCATCTACGATGCTGTTCTTTGGGCTTTCTGTTATATAAGGCCAAATCTAATTTTCATTGATAACCTTTATCTTTTCCATAGGTGTATCTCCAAGGCCTTGGAATAGCACCTGGCTCCTGGTGGAAGCGCCACTGGTGTTTGTTGAGTGAAGAGTGGGCTCCAACCTCCCTGAATGACAGAGAAGGACACTGAACCCAGGGAAAGGAGACAACGTGCCCTCGGCACATAGCTGGTAGCGACAGGCATGGGACCATGTCCACACACCTGCTTTTCCCTGTCTCCCATGGCACCATGGCTGGGACAGAAGAAAGCCACCCACTCACCGTTTCCATGGCCCCACCTGCCCCTTCTCTACCCCTAGCGCATCTAGCTCAACGCTCTCTCCACACCTGTCATACCACCTTGGTTGAGGGGCACAGTCTTCTAAGGACGTTGTGGCAACAGCAGCATCGAGACCGCCCTGCTCACCTGCCTGCCAGCACCCACATACCTCTGCCACGCTGGCCACGAAGCTCCCTCTTGGTCCTTGGTCCCCACCCTCCCTGGATTCTGCCTTTCTGGCAGGATGTGCTACAGGTACAGAATACCCCCACCATTTAGGGGGCCCAGCTATGGGCTCGGAAATGTCACCCTGCCCACACACCTGGAGCACCAGGAACATGATGGGGAATACCACGTCATCCTCACGTGCACTCCAGAGCTGCCCTCTAACTGAGTCACCCCTAAGAGGTCCGTTCTCTTGCTCCCTGCAGAACAGCATCTGGACAGAGGGATGCCATGATGTCCTTAGATAAGCTCTTTTTCTTAGGCCCCACCCTTCTATACCCAGGCATGAGAGAGAGAATTTAGGTTCTTGCTTATCACCCATTCTTTTGTATACTCTTCCTTTCCTACAATTCCTAGGTCTAGGTTATTATGGGAACCTCTTAAGACTTAAGGCAAACGTGGGCCACATTGGAAATGTTAATGCCCAGGCCAGCAGATCCTCTTCTATTTAATTCACAGCAACTCAGCTGATTTTCTCCCTGACTGGCAGAATACAAAATGGTAGCAGTAATACTACTACTGGTAATAACATCTGCTAGCAATTGGAGAAGGAAATGGCAACCCACTCCAGTGTTCTTGCCTGGAGAATCCCAGGGACGGGGGAGCCTGGTGTGCTGCCGACTATGGGGTCGCATAGAGTCGGACACGACTGAAGCGACTTAGCAGCAGCAGCAGCAGCATTTACAGTGTTTATGCAACTCCAGGCGTGGTGCTCAGTGTTTGACATAGATAATCTCATTTAATGTTTGCAATAACCTGTTGAGGCAGGCACCATTTCCAGACTGCCAGCATCATTTCCATTTTATAGGGAAAAAAATGAGGTTCACAAAAGTTACGTAAGTAACTTGCCAAGGCCACAGTCAATAAGAGGAAGAGAGGAACTTTTACTCTCTAGGCTGACCTCTTACTTCTGTGTGATATCATCTCTCTGTGGGGGGAATCTGTGAGCCCCAACATCCTTATTACCCCCAGGAAAGAGAACACAACCCTCTGCTTGTCTTCATTCATTCATTCAACCTTTACATAATACCCACCTGTGGTGGGTCCCATGCTAAATACTGGAGATTTAAAGACACCGACTTTGTGGCTCCCGTGATGAGTTAGTTATTGTGCATTAATAGCTTGTACTCATTCTTCTCCTCCCCTACGTTGGGGGCAAGATACCTCCTTGTCTCACTGAGTTGGGAGATGCCCAGGTGGCTTACCTTGGTCAGAAAAACATGAGTGGGTGTGATGTGAGCAGAAGTTTTGGGTGCCCTTGTGGATGGTTTTTTCGAGCTCCAGACATTTACTATGAGAAGAGCACGCTCCAGAGATCTCAAGACACTGGTTTCAAGGAGATGCAAGATACGTGGAGTAGACCTGGATTCAACCTGCAGCGTGCAGCCAAAGCCAGCTGACCTGTAAAACTAAAAAAGAAAAAAACCAAACTTGTTTTAAGAACTGAACTTTCAGGGTGGTTTGTTACTCAACATTACTGTAGCAATAGCTGACTGATGTAGTTCCTGCTATCAAGGAGCTCACAGATGAATGCGGAACATGAATAGCCAATTATAACCCAGTGTGATGACAAAATGGAGTGGAAGGACCTACAGAGTGCCCTGTTGCACAAAGGAGGGCTCCCATTCCAGCCCAAAATAACATGAGAAGACAGAAATGACCCAGGAGGAAGCAGGCCCTGTTTGCCTGAAGAAGAATGCAGTGTGCTCAGAAAGCTTACAGCAAAGGACTATGAGCTGGCTTGGGGGTCAGGGAGGCTTTGATGAAGAAGGATCACTCATCTCAGACTTGATTAATAAGTGGGAATAATTAGGAGGTGTGTGGGCTGGAGAATAATTCAGGGAGAAGTCTAGGGGCAGTGTTGGGTGTTGAGAGAAGGGGGAAAAAACTTATCTAGGACATTCAGTACTGGCCTCTGCAGTACTGAGGCCTGCACCCAGAAACCCAGCAAGGTGGCACCTTACAGAGAGAACAAGGCCAGATGCCCTGAATAAGGAGAAGTGTAAACGGATCAAAGTAGAGACCAGTCCTGGACTCTTCACACTCAAGTGCTGCTCCACAGACTCAGCTTCCTCCACCATGGCAGGGTTCCTTTCCAGCCCCTTCCCTCCCCTCCCAGGGGAAGTTCTCAGCTTGAAATCCAGCAGTGTCCACCCCTTCGCCATCTGAAATGCTGAGGAACCACCACTTCAACAGGCAGAGACCAGTCCCTCCACCCGCTCCTGCTCGAGCAAGAGAAATATGGGAGTGGATGAGACTTATGATGCTTCCAGTTTACATCTGTCTCAAAACCAAAATCCAAGTTCACCTTGCTTCTTGCTGCTCCCCATTATTGTTGTCCTCTCCCTGCCTGCCCAGCCTCCTCGGGGGCAGGCTCTGTCTGAGGTTTGACGGACTGTTTAACCATCCACTCACCAGGATTTCCTTGGTGGTTCAGTGGCTAAGAAAGAGTCCGTGCTCCCATGCAGGGGACCTGGGTTTGATCCCTGGTCAGGGAACTAGATTCCACATGCCACAACTGAAAAAAAAAAGAAAAGAAAAAAAAAAATCTCACCTGCCGCCACTGAAGATCCCACAACGCTGCAATGACAATCTAAGATCCTGCATGCTGCAACTAAGACCTGGTGCAGCCAAATAAATAATTAATTTTTAAAAGTTATTTGAAAAAAAAAAAACCAACATCTACTCACCACTTCTAATCTCACTCCACAAGGATGTGCCCAAACACATGCTGACACGCAGCTCTGGGACTGTAACCACAAGTGTATAGAGCAGGTAGTGGAGAGCAGAGTGAAAATGAAGACTATTTCCCCACAAACCATACAAACAGGCGGGTGGCGGGGCAGATGCTCTGGGCTGTAATGGATAAACGGGCCTAGGTGCGCAGCCTTCTGCTCCTCCAACATGTCCGGACATCTCTAGCCTTGTTTCTCCCCGCAAAGTCCCCCCGGCCTCTGTCTTGTCTTGACAAGGCACCTTGAAATGCTGCCTTGGATCCCATCAACCATCACAACAATCCTACGAGGTGGTCTTATTGTGACTGTCCTCATTTTACTGAGGAGGGAACAGGCAGAGAGCCGAGTACTTTAACCATCGCACAGGAACTGAGTGGTGGAGTCAGCACCCTAAACCCGGTGGGCCAACACAGTCCTACCCCTGGTCCTCACCTGCTGCTATGGCTTGGTTTTTACCCCCACAGGAGGGACACCGTAATATTGATGTGTACTCCTGGCTCCTGCAGAGAATCTCAAGTGTGCTGGAGACATCAGAAATACATCCCCACATGGGGCAAAAACTCTGGGCACTGACACAGGCCTCACCATGCATGTATGGAGGGCCTGATGGATTCAGGGAAGTCTCAGCTGCAGCTTGTTATGCACTCTGTCTCCCAGATATATGGCCGATGGGGTGTAGATGGAAAACCAGCTCTTCCAAGAGTTTTCTGGATGTGGGTGAACATTTCCCACTCCCCACAGATGGCTCCTGTGCTGAGTGAGAGCAGCAACCACTGCCCGTAAAGACAGCCCCCTCGGGGCTTCCCTGGCAGTCCAGGGGTGAAGACTGTGCTTCCAATGCAGGGGGCAGGGGCTCAATCCCTAGTCAGGGAACTAGGTCCCACATGCTGTACGGTCAAAAAAAAGGGAGAGGGAGAGGCCTCTTTAGTCCTTCTATTTATTAAAGTGGAAAATGAAAGCCCTGGACAATTGTCTCTTTATATCCTAGGATCCTTTATGCTCTAGACACATGGGGATGATGGTTTCCAAACTGGGTGGGTGAACAGCCCCTCACTGCCCCTGTCCTGGGAAGTGCCAGACTAAGCCATTTCCTCCTCACTGGGGAAAGGCTCCCTCACGGCAGAGCAGTGGATGTTTATAAGGTGATTTCCACCTTTGGAGGGGCCAGAGCCCAGGCCAGGAAGTTGGCTCACCAACGTTGCGCTGAGGGAAGGTCCAAGCCCAAGGTCCTGCTGGGCAGAGACGCTGCCTCGTGGAGAGGCCAGAGTGGGACTAGGGTGAGTCTGCGCTGACTGGAGATAAGCCCTTTGTACCATCTGATATGAATGCCTATGCGAAAATAACTCAAAAGTTTCGAAAAGTCAAAGCCTGGTTTTAAAGAGTAAAACAATTCAGGACAACATGACTGTGACCTTGGGTTAGACTCAGGGGGAGGCCATAAATGAAACTGGGTTACTGCATTTCCCGTTCGACTGTTGGTGTGTTAAAGTACTTTGACTTTGTGTGTGTGTGTGTGTGTGTGTGCGCGTGCGCGCGTTTGTGTCCATATGGTCTGTGAGTGTGAGAGAGAGAAGAATATATGCTTCTCAAAAGTAGTGATTTTGCGATGACCTGGATTTCTTATAAATGTTGCTTTCATGTACTCAGGGACTTCACAGAGACATCACTGGAGAGAAAGAAAACAATGCAGACTGGTCCAAAGCATAGCAACCTGGAAAGCAAGGACTTGATTTGCTTCCTTACAGATAGAAAAATACAGATAAGATACAAGTAGGGGAAACTTTAAAAAAAATAAATAATTAAAACAGGGAGGCATCTGTGTGCCCACTCTCCTCTCTGCTGCTGCTGCTGCTAAGTCGCTTCAGTTACGTCCTACTCTGTGCGACCCCATAGATGGCAGCCCACCAGGCTCCCCTGTCCCTGGGATTCTCCAGGCAAGAACACTGGAGTGGGTTGCCATTTCCTTCTCCACTCTCCTCTCTGAAACCACACAAAAAGAATGGAGAGAAAGAGGACAGACAAGAAAGTCACATCATTGATTAAAAAAAAAAAGAATAACCCAAATTCCAAACCATTTCTTTAAAAAATGGTGGCCCAGGGACTGGTGGTCCAGTGGTTACGACTCTGAGCTCCCAATGCAGGGGGCCTGGTTTCGATCCCCGTTCAGAAAACTGGATCCTGCATGCTACGTGAAGACCCAGCACAGTCAAATAAATATTTTAAAAACTGGGAGCCCAAGAGACTGAGTTTATATCAGATGATGTAGATGGAACAGGTATAGGAGGAAATGGGGCAGGAGGAATGTGCTTTAGAATCGGTGTGACTGTGGAATGGAAGAGGGCAGTGTTTATCCCCAGCATCTGCCCTCACTGGCCTTGGGTTGCCCCATAAAACATTAATAGACACCCTCTATCTCTGCAAAAACCAGGCTGTAAGTGGGACAGAAGGTGAAAGTGTTAGTTACTCAGTCGTGTCTGACTCTTTGCGACCCCATGGACTGTAGGGCAGAGGATTAAAAACAAACAGGCAGCCCTGCACTTGATCATGTCAGTTAGGTGAAGACAGGAGCTTGGTCATTGCCAAGAAAGGCATCACATTTCCACCTGAAACAGGGAGGACTTCCTGTTAACCTTGAAGCAAACCCATTTCCCCTGGGTGGAGAGTTGGTGAAAAAGTATTTAGAAATCATCCACCCAAACCCAAGTGGCTTCTGACCCAGTTTATTCCCCTGATCCCTTCTCCAAATGCTTCCTGCCTCCTACAACAGAGCTTACCAAGAAAGCATTCACCTCCATTAAAAAAGGAATAAAAATGCCTCCTCCCTTCACTCCCACCTGAAAGAATTTCATTTGCAAAGACTACTAAACTAACCACTTTAAAGACTTTTAAAATGTGTTGAAATCTTATGTTATAAAGGAAGGAATTCCCCACCAAGAGATGAATGGAAAAAGATGTAGTAAATATATACGATGGATTAGGACTTAGCCACAAAAAAGAATGAAATAATGCCACTTGCAGCAATACAGAAGAGAGAGATGACCATACTGAAGTATCAGACAGAGAAAGACAAATATCATATGGTATCACTTATATATGAAATCTAAAAAAGATACAAACGAACTTACTCACAAAGCAGAAATAGACTCAGAGACATAGAAAACAAACTATGGTTGCCAAAGGAAAGGGAGGGGGAAAAATTAGTTTGGGAATAACATATACATACTACTGTGTATAAAATAGATAAACAACAAGGACCTACTATGCAGCACAGACAGGGAACTATATCTTGTAATAACCTATAATGGAAAAGAATCTGAAAATGTACATATATATAACTGAATATATATGCAACTGAATTTATTATATAACTGAATTTATATTATATATATATATAACTGAATCACTTTGTTGTGCACTTGAAACGAATACAATATTGTAAATTAACTATACTTCAATTCAAAAAAATGGTTTAAAAAGAAGTTCCAAGGGAAATCGTAGATCACATCTGTGACAGATAAAAGCTGCCTATAAGTTATTTGACATCCTCCACAGCACGAGATGGGTCCCTTCCCCTTGAAGCTTACTGGGCCCTCTGACTACTTAGCAAGAAAATATAGTGGAAGGGACACTGCTCAAATTTCCAGGCTCAGGTCTTGAGCAACAGCAGCCTTCAATGTCTCAAACAATCTCTTGGCATCCAGACATCACGAAGTTGGGAGCCTGAGGGACCAATGGAGAGACCACCATTGAGGGAAGCGGAGGTCCTGGCTGACAGCCCTGTCTGGCCTCTTCATCAACAGCCAGATCAACTTGCCAGCCAGTTGAGTGACTCATCTTGGAAGTGGAACTTCCTGCCACAGTCAAGCTTCCCCAGCTGCTGCCATGTGGAGCAGAGAGGAGCTACTGCCTCCAAGGTCTTCCTAGATTAAAAATTCATATGCAAAATAAATGACTCTTGCTAATTTAAGACACTAAACTTCAGTGTTTATTACCCAGTATTAAATAACTAGAATAATACTATCAATGAAATCCACCCTATGTAGTCATGAAGTCTTATTTGTAGTATTTCTACCATATCTCTACTTCTTGTGTGTTATTCTGCTTCTAAGAAGGTAAATTAAACCAGTGTTTAGTTTAGGGTATTGGGGTTTTTTTTCCTGTTTTGTTTGTTCTATTTTTGAAACTCAAAGAATTCCATCAATCCATTCTTAGAATTAGGCTTTTTACTGGATGAAACAAAATCTACTAAATAAACAGAAATGTAGTCAACCAAAATACTAAAATGTTTAATGAAAAAATATATGTGTGAGATAATAGAATCTAGTGGAAGGTCTAATAAATGCCACAAATTTGGAGTATGATCAACTCAGTTTTCTCAGATATCTGCAACATTTATTTATCTTTTAAATTTTATTTTTGGCCATGCCATGTGGCATGTGGGATCTTAGTTCCTTGACCAGGGATTGAAGCCACACCCCCTGTATTGGAAGCACAAGGACTTAGCCACTGGACCACCAGCGAATTTCCTGATATCTGCAGCATTTTAATGTGACATGGAAATATCTGTAATATTTTCCCCTACATTTTTAATGTTTAAAAATGGGAAAATATGAATATAATGTAATTATATTCCATCTTAACGTTCTCTTGACTCACCTCCCCTATTACTTTGTATTCCTTTATAGAAAATATTTTATTTTTTTCTTCTAGTCTTACTGAGATGTAATTGATATACAACACTGTATTCAGTTCGGTTCAGTTCAGCACTCAGTCATGTGTGACTCTTTGCAACCCCATGGATCACAGCACGCCAGTTCTCCCTGTCCATCACCAACTCCCGGAGTTTATCCAAACTCATGTCCATTGAGTCGGTGATGCCATCCAACCATCTGATCCTCTGTCATCCCCTTCTGCCCTCAATCTTTCCCAGCATCAGAGTCTTTTCCAATGAGTCAATTCTTCACATCAGGTGGCCAAAGTATTGGAGTTTCAGCTTCAACATCATCTTTCCAATGAATATTCAGGACTGATTTCCTTTAGGATGAACTGGTTGGATCTCCTTGCTGTCCAAGGGACTCTCAAGAGTCTTCTCAACACCACAGTTCAAAAGCATCAATTCTTCTGCGTTCAGCTTTCTTTATAGTCCAACTCTCACATTCATACACGACTCCTGGAAAAAACATAGCCTTGACTAGACAAACCTTTGTTGGCAAAGTAATGTCTGTGCTTTTTAATATGCTGTCTAGGTTGGTCATAACTTTTCTTCCAAAGAGCAAGTGTCTTTTAATTTCATGGCTGCAGTCACCATCTGCAGTGAATTTGGAGCCCAAAAAAATGTCTGTCACTGTTTCCACTGTTACCCCATCTATTTGCCATGAAGTGATGGGACCAGATGCCATGATCTTAGCTTTCTGAATGTTGAGTTTTAAGCCAACTTTTTCACTCTCCTCCTTCACTTTCATCAAGAGGCTCTATAATTCTTCTTCGCTTTCTGCCACAAGTGTGATGTCATCTGCATATCTGAGGTTATTGAAATATCTTCCAGCAATCCTGATCCCAGCTTGGGCTTCTTCCAGTCCAGCGTTTCTCATGATGTACTCTGCTTATAAGTTAAATAAGCAGGGTGACAATATACAGCCTTGACGCACTCCTTTTCCTATTTGGAACCANAAGTAATTTTTTTCCCATTCATATCCAGATTCCTAAATTTTATTCTCATATCTCAGATTAAGAACTCTGAACCAGCCAGTTGTATAGTGATAGAATACCCCTGTGTTCCTCAGTAAAGCCTCTGAGTTTGAAAATAATCTTTCTCCAAAAGCATAAAGAAATGGTAGAAGTGGTCAGGGCAACAAACCTTCATCTACCCACTCATTAGCCAGAATTTCATAAGAACAAGGAAACATGTGACTCCTCAGAAAGTTCTGGGACAATTGCATTTTCCAGCCTCCAAGGACTTTACAGTGTGGAGTCAGGTAGCATCAACCTAGACCCAGATAAGCTCACGACGTGCCAGACAGCAGGTTCTGCTTAAACCCAAGGACAATTGATTTGCTGCCTCCATTGGATGCAAAGTTATCTGTCATCCATTTAGCACAGCAAATTACTGTTTCCTGAGTGTGTGCCACGCTGAGGCTACTAAGAGAGTAGTCTCTGGTACTGATTAGCAACTCAGCCCTGCTTAAGCAAAGAAAAGCTGGGGTTTGGGAGTGGTGGTGGGGGCGATGGGTGACTCACAGGGATGTGGCTGGGTCTGAGGAAACACTGCAAATAGGCTAGGATGCAGAACATTACTCCTGCTGTCTCATCTTGACTTTTCCTTGCAAATCTTTTTCGTTCCCATCTTCTGCTCCTTAGTCCGTGGCAGCCAACATGGACAATAAAGACTCTCAAGTTTTATGTGCTATATCTTTACACAACCAGAATGAGGCTGATTTGACCCTCTGAATCCTATGTCCAGAGATATACTTCAACTGGCCAAACAACTGTAGCCACAGGGGCAGGTCACAGTTTGCAAAGTGGCTGTCCCCATAGTAATCATGCACCTGGCGGAAGAGGCGGATGTGGGGGAAGGGGGAGGAGCAGGTCACAAAGCAGCCTAAATATAATGAAGATGTGGATTGGAATGGCCACATTGATATGCTATTTGAAGACGGACTCTTGAGCCCATGATGGCAGCTAAGGAAATTTACCTGCTACAAAACTGAATGGCTCCTCTGCCTTTGAGTGGCCTGAGAAGAATTTACGACAGTGCCCCCTTTACGGAAGACTTTATTGGAACCCTCAGTCTCAAGGAAAGCTCCTCAGCCTTACTTTGTAAAATGAAAGCAAGCAGGTGACTCTTTGCCTGAGAACAGAAGCTGTAGCCTGAGGTCACCATTAGAAATCCATTTTAAGAGCTGAGAGAGAAATGATTAAAAAGACCTGAAATGTATACTGTTTTCCATGGCAGTGGTTCTCAAACCTTTAGTGTCAGGAGCACTACAGTCTTAAAATTTCCTAAGACACAAATAGAGCATTTTTAATATGGGTTTTATCTACAAATATTTACCATAATATAAATTAAAATATTTACTTTAATAATTTCTTTAAAAATATTATAAAATCATTCCATGTTAAAATGAAATAATCTTTTTCTGAAAAGATCATATTTCTGAAAATAAACAAAAATATAGAGAGAAGAGTGGCATTGTTTTATATATCTCAAAGTTTCTTACTATCTGGCTGCTTCTGCATTCTATCTACTGCAAAAATGTTGTTTTGGTTCAAGTACACATGTAGCTGAAAAAGGGAGGAGTATTAAAATAGCTTTTTCAGGAGGTTCTGGCTATTCTTTGATACTATACTAAAACTCGACAAATAATTGTAAAATCATACATTTTCATTAAAATCTTCCATTTCCAATGGATCTTTCGTATACTGTAGCACCATGCATTAGTCACTTGAGACATGATCAGTTTAATGAACTCACTGCAGATCTTTCAAACCTTGAAAGATGTCATTATGTATGTTAAAACAGCATCATGAAAATGTTAAAGCATTGGGACACTGCCAAGCTTAGAAAGGCAAACACAAATTTTTCAAAATTCTAGTTTATGCATGAAAGCTCAGATCGTATCATTGATTAAAAAAAAAAACTGTGATTTATTTTTCTTGAAATGACAGGTTCACTTCATTATCTTCGAGAAAACATCTGCCAAATACCTATGAATGTTAAGTTGATCATTTACGTAAAAATGGTGTTGCATAAAAGAAGTGGCTAGTTCATCTCAAAACTCAAATAACTGTACACTTTTCCTCAAGATGAACTTCAGAATGTCCTTTAAGTGCTTTATGTGTAGTTTCCTTTTCATCACATAGAATACTAAAAAGGTGTATATTCAAGAACTGCAATTCAATAAAATTACTATTTTTACTGATTCATCAAAGATATTCTTGTTTTCATCAAAAATATTCTTAACTGCAACTGGCCTTTTTTTCTCTTTAAGTTCAAGGGGTGAAGAATGTAATTACTGATACCACAGTTGCTATACTTACTTGACTCGCACCAAAGTGCCAGCATTTGACCCACTATTGCATCTGCACCAACAGTGAAAATGTCAACCCTAGTGAAAAAGGCAAATGAAGTCTCAGTGTGGTTATAAAGATTGTTTTGACCTCTGAGACACTCTACAAGGGTTTCAGAGCCCACTGGTGTCCACAGACCATACACTGAGGTACACTGATTTATGGTTAATAAAGTATTTTCTTATAAATATCATTTTTGGTTCTCTCAGAAGCCTTTTCTTACCAGATCACCATACCTGCCTCCTGTGAAACCTGTATGCAGGTTGTGAAGCAACAGTTGGAACCAAACATGGAACAACAGACTGGTTCAACATTGGGCAAGGGGTACGTCAAGGCTGTATGTTGTCACCCTGTTTATTTAACTTATATGCAGAGTATATCATGCGAAATGCTGGGCTGAATGAAGAACAAATTGGAATCAAGATTGCTGGGAGAAATATCAATAACCTCAGATATGCAGATGACACCACCCTTATGGCAGAAAGTGAAGAAGAACTAAAAAGCCTCTTGATGAAGGTGAAAGAGGAGAGTGAAAAAGCTGACTTAAGGCTCAACATTCAAAAACTAAGATCATGGCATCTGGTCCCATGACTTCATGGCATATAGATGGGGAAACAATGGAAGCAGTGACAGACTTTGTTTTCTTGGGCTCCAAAATCACTGTGGATGGTGACTGCAGCCATGAAAATTAAAAGGCTTGCTCCTTGGAAGAAAAGTTATGACAAACCTAGACAGTGCATTAAAAAGCAGAGACATTACTTTGCTGACAAAGGTCCATGTAGTCAAGGCTATGGTCTTTCAAGTAGTCATGTATGGATGTGAGAGTTAGACTATAAAGAAAGCTGAGCACAGAAGAATTGATGCTTTTGAACTGTGGTGTTGGAGAAGACTCTCGAGAGTCCCTTGAACAGCAAGGTGATCCAACCAGTCCATTCTAAAGGAAATCAGTCCTGAATATTCACTGGAAGGACGGATGTTGAAGCTGAAACTCCAATACTTTGGCCACCTGATGCGAAGAACTGATTCATTGGGAAAGACCCTGATGATAGGAAAGATTGAAGGTGGGAGGAGAGGGGGACGACAGAGGATGAGATGGTTGGATGGCATCACTGATTCAATGGACATGAGTTTGAGCAAGCTCAGGGAGTTGGTGATGGACAGGGAGGCCTGGCATGCTGCAGTCCATGGGGTCGCAAAGAGTCAGACACGACTGAGAGACTGAACTGCACTGATACATACATTTAATCACTTTGCTGAACACCAGCAACTTTGTAAATCAACTATACTTCAGTTAAAAATCAAAAGAGTAAAGATGGACTTCTGACTTCCACTTCGGATGTGAAAAGCTGGGAAAACATCACTCCCCACCTTACAACAAGAAAAAAGTGGAACATTGTGCAAATCCACAACTTCCCTTGAACCTATAAGAAAACTGAGGACTCTGGTTAAAAAATTAACTCAAATTCTAAAGACAGGCACCTCAAAGGAAAGATGGGATTGGAGCAACTGCTCAGCCTAGAATAGATGTCACCAGATGGCACACTGGGGAGTAAGACTCCACAAAGAGTCAGACACGACTGAGTGACCCAACAACTACAACAACAGAAGCCCTTTGAGATGGCCACTCCTGGGACACCCACCTTGTACGGATGAGTAAATGAGGTTCTAGGAGATTAACTGCCTTGTCCCTGGTCTCAGAGAGCCATGAACTCAGACAGCCAGAAGGAAATTCTTGTCATCACTCCCACAGACCCTGGTAGAACATCAAGATAGAAAATGTGCTGTCTGCATCCAAGTTCCACCTACTGACTCCTGTGGGCTGCCTCTTGTCAGCCTTGGGAGGGACGGAGGATGCTCAAATAAGTGGGTGTATGTGGGGCAACACAGGATCGGGGGATGAGTCAAGGCAGCCTGTGGGGTGGCTCCAGCATCAGGCCATCAGTGGAGTGGACACCCCTCCCCACTTTCTGGACCCCGATATCTGATGATGACTCATCAAAGGCTTGTGGAGGCTGGCGTGGCTGCCTCCTCTCTCCATTCATCTCTAAGAGGAGGGATCCGTAGTGCACACAACAGCGAGGAGGAGTGTGCTAGTAACTGTTTCCCTTCACAGCTACACTTGTTATTTTTGTTGTCAAAGTTGCCCAAGACTTGTCTATCCTGCCAACGTGAAAAACATAGCTCAAGGGAGGAGGGATGAATTAGGAGTTTGAGACGAGCAGACTCAAACTAACATTTAAGAAACAGATAAATGAGGCCCTTGTGTATAGCACAGGGAACAAAGTCTTGTTACAGACTAAAATGTCACACATACATTTTTTCAGATTCTTTTCCATTTTAGTTTATAACAAGATATTGTTCCTTGAATGTATATATATGTATACATGCATATATAGCTGAGTCAATGTGTTGTACACCTGAAACTAACATGACATTGTAAATCAATTGTAAT
>SJYQ01104696.1:351101-414970 GCA_006410935.1 Redunca redunca | reverse complement strand
ACTCATGGAGGTAGAAAAGCAGACTGGTGGTTGCCAAGGGGGAGGAGTTTTGGGGACGAGATGGAGTGGGAGGCTGGGGTTAGTAGATGCAACCTCACACATATAGAAGAGATAAGCAACAAAGCTTCTGCTGTATAGCGCAGGGAACTATTTTTGACATCCTATGATAAATCATAATGGAAAAAAGGAGACGGTTAAACAAAGGTTTTTATTTAACATAAAAAATAATGGGGGTGATCTGGTTTCCTAATTATTTTCATTCTCACACAAAAAAAATATTTTGTGACTCTCTAAAGAGGGGGAAATGGTAAGAATATGGATTTGGGTTCAAAAACTATTTTAATCAATAGTTTAATGAAGAGTCATGGCCGACTCTTTCGAGATCCCATGGACTGCAGCCTACCAGGCTCCTCCGTCCATGGGATTTTCCTACTCAGCCATAAAAAGTAATGAAATAGTGCCATTTGCAGCAGCATGAATGGACTTAGAGATTATCATACTAATTGAAGAAAATTAGACAAAGACAAATAAATGGACTGTAGCCCACCAGGCTCCTCTGTCCATGGAATTTCCCAAACAAGAATACTGGAGTGGGTTGCCATTTCCTTCTTTGGGGGATCTTCCTAACCCAGGGATAGAACCTGAGTCTCCTACTTGGCAGGCAGATTCTTTACCACTGAGCCACCAGGAAAGCCGTTTAATAAACAGACATTTTAAAATTGGATCTGTTTAAAGCAGATACTGGTTCCCCTGAGCTGATGCCACCAATCTAAGTACAGCAAAGCGCTGGGAGCCTAGAGGAGAGATGTGGAGAAACGGGGGTCTCCACAAAGGGGAACACTGCGGAGCTAGCTTATGTTTGGAATCAATCTGGCCTGACCTTTAGCCTCAAATACAATATACCTTATATTCTCAGTTTTGATTTGATTTTTAAGATAAAGCCCATTTATTTCAAAAGTCAAGAGAGGCATATCGTAGACAATGTATCCAATAGTAACAAAGCATAAGAGAAAAAAAAAGAGGAAGGCAGAAAGGATGCCAGGGAAGGAGGGAGGAAGGGAGAGCGGGAGAAACTAAGGAAAAGATAGAAAAAAGAAAAAGAAAATTAAACTCAACCAAAATCCTATCCCCTGGAGAAAATCACTAATAACATTGTAGTATATATCTGTCTGTTAATTCCTCAAATTGCTTCTGATCTCACACACCCAAGTGTTTTCAGATTAGTTCTTGTTCTTTCAGTTCAATAAAATTCTCCTCCCCTTCTCTCTGATCTAAGGGCTTCACTTGCATTCTGGTTTTACAGCCTTGCAAATGGCCCTGAGCTCACAATTGCCTCACCAACTTTTCTTTAACACACACACACACACACACACACATATATATATATATATACAAGGATGGATACAAAATCTTTGACTCACATCAAACTCAGCCTTGGTCCAAAAATTTCTCTATAGAGTGGGGAGGGAAATTAAGTGACCATTAAGTCATTGGTTGTTGGAGAAGGAAATGGCAACCCACTCCATTCTTGCCTGGAGAATCCCACTGATAGAGGTGCCTAGTGGGCTATGGACCATGAGATCGCAAGAGTGAGACATGACTTAGTGACTAAACCATCATCAAGTTGTTGGTTGCTGTTTTTCCACTGGAACTCCAAAACAAAGAACTCCCCAAATCTTATTAATATTATACCCCTGAGATCTATCATAGGCTTCCCTTGTGGCTCATTGGTTAAGAATCCTGTGCCAGTGCAGGAGATGCAAGAGACCTGGGTGGGAGGATCCCCTGGAGAAGGCAATTACAGCCCACTCCAGTATTATTGCCTTGGAAATCCCATGGACAGGGAAGCCTGGCAGGTTGCAGTCCATGGGGTCGCAAGAGTCGGCCATGATTTTGTGACTAAACAACAATGACAAAGATCTATCACAATGCCAGGCACATAGTAGATGCTTAATAAACATTTGTGGAGTTGAATTCCAAAATCCTGAGTTCATTACTACGTCATTCTCAAGGGCAGACTGAGAATATTTATTTAGTCCAGGCAACTGGACTTTGAGAACAGGAGTCAGGCTAGAGTGATTAACAACAACAACAACAACAAAAAACAGAAAATAAAAGAGGGTCCCATACTGTCTGCTGGACTGTCAAGAAAGCCATTATATTCCCTGATGGAAAATCTAAAAATCTCTGGTCTCAAGATGGCAGAAGACCTCCCAAGGCCTGATGCAGAAATACAGTGGAGTCGTTCACCCTCAAGGGTGCTGGCAGCATCCATGCCTGAGCCCTCATGGAATCTGGGGCAGCAGCTGGGAATTGGAGGGAGATTCTTACAGCTCTCTCCCACTCTTTTCTAGAAATGTTAGCTGAGAGTTAGGCCTCCTCCTTATAACAAGGACAGGTCTAGCACATTTCTCATAGTTTGTGTCTTTCTCTTACTCTCCGCCAGTCTGCAATAGCCTTTACATCTTTGGCTCGGACTTTCAGACTCTATCATTTGCTCTGAGTTTCACAGGTCTATTTGCATTCGGGTCAATTGTCATGAACTTATAAGTACTTCTTAATGTACTGGCTGCCAAGATTAGCCATGAGGGAACCAGCTTCTAGTTACTAGTACTGCCGGCCGTATGACATTTTTTCTAAGTGATTTAGGGAAATTCAATCCCTAGAGCGCACTCTTTTCAATATCAGTTTCTTCCAAATTACTGCTGTGATCACACACCCAGGTATTTTCATGGGCAGGAGGATGCTCCTCGGGTGGCTTCCTCGATGACCCCCACACTGGCTCCTCTGGGTACTTTCACTCCCAACAGCCAGCACCAGCCAGTTTTTCTTGGAACACTGCCCTCAGGCTTCTGGAGCCTCATTGTCTGTGTGCAATGGAGAAAAGGCGGTCCCTGGATATTTGTCTTATCCCAGAGTCAGCCCTTAGCCAATAGCCCATGAGTGTGGGAGCAGAGAGCCTACAGCTCCTTGCCCGCAGTTGGCAAGACCTGCTCTGAAGGAGAGTCTCCTGCAGGACAAGGCAAAGCTACCCTTGCCGGGACTCTGCTTGTTCCAGCACCTTTACCTGGGCTCCTTCCCTTCTCCATCCTGCTTCCTTACTCTCCCGTCAAAATTTCCTGGGAACACTTCCTATAAATCCCTTGTGCAGAAATCCCCATTTCAAGGTGGGCTTCTGAGAATCCCAGGCTAATACATCCAGCAGCATGGGATACCTAAAGTCTCCATGGTGGCTCATAAGCTAGATTCAGCCACATGCATGTTTGTTTTGTTTTTTTTTTAACATTTATCATGATGATATTTGCTTTTATTGGCCACAAAGACTGTGGGATCCTAGTTCCCTGACCAAGGATTGAACCCAAGGCCCCTTGCAGTGGAAGCACAGAGTCTTAACCACTGGACCACCAAGGAAGTCCCCACATGCATGTTTTATTGGCCACTGGGGGCTAGCTGGTCTACTTAACTCAATGGGTGTCAATTTTATTTAAATTATTTGTTAATATATGGGAAGTTGGGGAGAAGGCATCAAAACACGAAGGACAGATTTGAGAGGTTACATGAGGAAAACCAGCAAGTTTTCTTACCTCAAAACCCAATAGAAATCCTCAGGCACGGTGAGCACAACAGAGGGGCTTCCCAGCTCAGGGATCCAACCCACGTCTCCTATTTGACAGGTGGATTCTTTATCCCCGAGTCACCAGGGAAGCCCAAAGATACAAGTTCAATCATTTCCACATTTTGGCTATTGCAAAGAATACTGGTATGAACATTCATGTCTCACTTGTGTAGAAGTTTTCATTTCTCTGGGGTATATAACTTAGGAGTGGAATTGTTAGGCCATATGGTAACCCCGTGTTTAATACTCTGAGGAACTGACAAACTATTTTTCAAAGCAGCTGTACCATTTTACCTTGCCAGGGTATGAGTTCCAACTTCTTCAGAGCCTCAACAATACTTGTTATTAACTAACTTTTCTACTACAGCCATCCTGGGGGTCATGAAACGGTATCTCACTGAAGTTTTGATTTACGTTTCTGTCATGACTAGTAATGTTGTGCATCTTTTCATATGCTTTTTGTTCATTTCTATATCTTCTTTGGAGAAAAATCTCTGCCCACTTTTAAACTGGGTTGTCTTTTTATTGTTGAGTTGCAAGAGGTTTTTTTTTTTAATATTCATTCCACAGGTCTCTTATCGGGTACATGATTTGCAAATACCTCCTCCCATTCTGTAGGCTTGCCTTTTCATTCTCTCTCTGTGTGTGTGTGTGGCTGTGCTATAGAGTGTGGGTCCTTGGTTCCCTAAAAAGTGATAGTCACTCAGTCATGTCCGACTCTTTGCCACCCCATGGACTACAGCCCTCGAGGCTCTTCCTTCCATGGAATTCTCCAGGCAAAAATACTGGAATGGTAGCCATTCCCTTCTCCAGGGTATCTTTCTGACCTAGGGACCAAACCCAGTTCTTCTGCATTGCAGGCAGATTCTTTACCAGGAACCACCTGGGAAACCCTTACCGGGGATAAAGTCCTCGCCCCTGCAATAGAAGCTCAGAGTCTTAACCACTGCACCATCAAGAAAGTCCCTCTTTTCACTCTTAATGGTGTCCTTGGAAGCACAAAATTTTTAATTTTGATGAAGTCCAGTTTCCCTTTTTTTTCTCACTTACATGGTTTAGTGTCATGTCTAAGAAGTCATTGCATAATACAAGGTCATGACGATTTGCTCCTATTTTTTCTTTCTAAAAGGTTTATAGTTTTGCTCTTCTATGAAGCCTTATGATCTATTTTAAGTTAACTTTTATAAATGGGATAAAATAGAGGCTCAAATTAATTCTTTGGCATGTGGATATTCAGTGGTCCCAGCGCCATTTGTTGAAAAGACGGTCCTTTTTCGGTTGAACTGCCTTATGTTTTGGCCTCACTGAGGCCAGGTAGGGAGAAGGGCTCAGTTTACCACTGGTCAGAAGGGGTTGAGGGAGGGAAGAGAGAGACTGAAGGGTGAAAACAGTGAAAGTGTTAGTCACTCAGTGTCCGACTCTTTGTGACTGCATGGACTGAAGCCCACCAAGCTCCTCTGTCCATGGGATTCTCCAAGCAAGAATACTGGAGTGGGTAGCCTAACCCTTCTCCAAGGGATCTCCCCAACCCAGGGATTGAACCCAGGCTCCCTCATTGCAGGCAGATTCTTTACAGTCTGAGCCACAAGGAAAGAGTAGTTGTGTGGTAAATCAATTGACCATAAATGCAAGGACTTATTTCTCAATTCTCAATTCGATTCTGTCGATCTGCATGTCTATCCTTATGTCAGTGTCACGTTGTCTGGATTACTGCAACAATGCAGGATGTTTTGAAACTGAGAACTTTGTTCTTTTTCAAGGTTGCATTGGCTATTTTGAGTCCTATGCATTTTCATGTGAATTTTAAGATCAGCTTGTCAATTTCTGCAAATAAAACACCATGAATTTTGATGAGGACTGTATTGAGTCTACACATCCACTAGGGCATTATTACCAGCCTTATTAAGTCTTCTGATCCATAACACGAGATTTTATCATTCATAGCATTTTTCTTTCATTATTTGCAACAGTGTTTTGCAGGGTTTTTTTTAGTGTACAAGTCTCGTACTTCTGTTGTTAAATTTATTCCCAAGTATTTATTCTTGTTAATACTCATGTAAATTTATTAAATTAATTTTATTTTTGGATTGTTCATTGCCAGTCCATTAGAAACACAATTGTTATATATTGTTTTTGTATCTTGAAACCTTGTTGAACTCCTGTTCTAGTACTTTTTATTCTCTAGGATCTTCTACATATAAGATCACAACATCTGCAAATAGAGACTTTACTTCTTCCTTTCAATCTGAATGCCTTTTAATTATTTTGCTTGCCTAACTGCCTTGTCTAGAATCTCCAGTATAGTGTCAAATAGAAGTGGTGAGAACAGACATGTTGTCTTGTTCCTGATCTTAGGGAGAAAGATTTCCATCTTTCACCTTTAAACATGATATCTGTGGGCGCCAGACAAACTTAACCACAAGGGTTTAGTTTCTCGCCTTTCTGTCGAGTTAGAAGAGACTCCTGGGATTTCCCTGGTAGTTCAGTGGTTAAGAATCCATCTTGCAATGCAGGGGACACAGGCTAGATCCCTGGTCAGGGCACTAGATCCTACATGCTGCAGGGGGAACTAAACCAAAATGAAAGATCCTACATGAAGCAGTGAAGATCCGGCATGCCACAGCTAGGACCCGATGCAGCCAAAATAAGGAAATTAATATATTTTTTAAGAACAGACTCCTCACAGTTAAAGATACAGTCACCTAAATTTTTCTCTAGGATTTTTATAATTTTATTTTTTATTTCACTTAGTATTCTTTACTTCTATAATCCCCTCTTAGCTTTTCTTCTTCAATAATCTTTTCCTTTCCTGAGATTTTCTACTTTTTAAATTTGCTTCACGAGAATGTTTCAATACTTGTTGATGTATTTTCATGATGGCTGCTTTAACCTCTTTATCAGATAATTTCAACATCTGAACATCTGATTTATCTCAGTGTCTGGACTGCAAAGAGATCCAACCAGTCCATCCTAAAGGAAATCAGTCCTGAATATTCATTGGAAGGACTGATGTTGAAGCTGAAACTCCAATACTTTGGCCATCTGATGCGAAGAGCTGACCCATTTGAAAAGGCCCTGATGGAAAGATTGAAGTGGGGAGGAGAAGGGGATGACAGAGGATGAGATGGTTGGATGGCATCACCAACTTAATGGGCATGAGTTTGAGTAAACTCAGGGAGTTGGTGATGTGTCCACCAGGGAGGCCTGGCGTGCTGCAGTCCTTGGGATCGCAAAGAGTTGGACACGACTGAGTGACTGAACTGAAATGTTGTCTTTTCTCATTCAAGCTGTCAATTTCCTGGTTCTTGATGTGATGAGTAACTGTTCTATTGTGTTCTGGACATTCTGGATATTATATCATGAGGCTCTGGACCATATTTGATCTTGTTTTTCAGCAGGCAGACCTGATGTGGAGGTGTGGCATGTATATCTCCTCTCTGGGCTCCAGGGACACGACCCCAGTCAAAGAACACTGATTCTTACTGCCTCGTTGCAGACAGATGCAGTAGAGGTTCAGCTGCCTCCTGGCCCCATGGAGGGTTTCCCAGTTAGAAATGGGGGACTGACCTGCACCACCTCTTTGCCAACGAATGTGCAAGTTCAGCTCCACTGAGCCCTGCCGGGGGTGGGGGTGGGGGTTGGCAGGCAGAGTGCCAACAATTCCCACCTCCCACTCTGTTCACTCCATTTCATAATGCCAGGTGGGTGTGGTGGTCCAGCCCTCCTTTGGGCCTGTGGACACTCAGAGCAGAGGGTGAAGGGTGGAGGGACAAGCCTGGCACCACCTCGTGAAGCCTTGTACTGTGGGGTGGGGCTAGAGGATCAGGCACCACAGGCACCCGGACGGCCCTGATATTGCCAAGGCAGAGGACTGGAGCACTGCCTCCCTCTACTGGTGGGGGATGGAAGATCAGCTCCCTCCCGGCTCCCAGCAGTGCTATCCCTGCAAGGGAAATGAAACATGTTGAGAACTCCTGCTTCCACATTGTGGGAAGGAAAATTACTTCCCTGTTGGCCCCAGTCTCTGACACCACCAGAGCACGTGAAGGTGGAATCAGAGCTCAGAGGTTCTTAGGTAGCCTTTCTTTTTTCAACCTTTCAGTCTTGCCACACAGATGTGTTGTGATTTTTAGTTGTAAGAGGAAATGGGAGAAACTGGGTTATGCCATCTTGGTGGGAAATGGAATGTTCACAACTTTATTTTTTACGCTGAAGTCTTTAATACATCTGGAATTCATATTTGTGTGAAGTGTAACATAAGAATCCAACTTTATTTCCTACTGATGGATAATCAGTGATGTCACTCTAATTTATCAAATAAAATGTCGTGATCTCGCTTCATGTAAGTACCAGCTAGTCTGGGTTTTGTGGGATTTTGTTGTTGTTTTTACTCTTTTCTTTGTTTGTTTTGGCCTCACCTCAAGGCATGTGGGATGCTGAAACTTAGCTCCCTGACCAGGGATCAAACCCATGCCCCTTGCAGTGGAAACGCAGAGCCCTAACCACTGGACTACTAGGGAATTCCAGGATAGCAATTGTTTTATACATTAAAATACAAAAGTACTAGGATGTGGGCTTCCCAGGGGGCGCTAGTGGTAAAGAACCTGGCTGCCAATGCAGGAGACTTGAGACACAGGTTTGGTCCCTGAGATGGGAAGATCCCCTGGAGGAGGGCATGGCAGCCCACTCCAGTACTCTTGCCTGGAGAATCCCATGGACAGAGGAGCCTGGCGGGCTACAGTCCATGGGGTCTCAAGAGTCAGACATGACTGAGGTGACCTAGCACACACGCATGCACACAGGATATATTTTTCACTTCTTGATTCTGTTTCACCGATTTCCTTGATTACTATATAGTTTGGACAACAGGAGTCATATTTTATTATCAAGGGAGGGAAGTACATACACCGTTACTATCTTTCATTTCCAAGTGATTCCTGGTTATCCTTAGGTATATATCCTCCTGTACACACTTTAAGGCCATTGTGCTATGAAGGTTGACTTCAGCAAGCTGGAGATGGCTTGAGCTGTTTTACTGAAATAAGAGTAGAGTCTTCACAGCACTGATACCAGTAAAAGTATGAGATGTCCTGATTAATAATGTTCTATAACCATGGCTCACAGATGTTCCTCCTGCTCCTGATTCATAGATCAAACCTCTGGTCATGTCTAAGGTCAGAAGGGCTATGGGATACTGGTGAAGATTAATACATCTGTTGTCTGCTTGGACTGCCATAACAAGATGCTACAGACTGGGTAGCTTAAACAACAGACATTTTTTCTCATATTTCTGAAGGTTAGATGTCTAAGACTGATGTGCCAGGCTTGGTTTCTGGTGAGACCTCCCATCCTGGCTGGCAGTCAGCTACCTTCTCTTTGGGTCCTCAAAACATGGCCTTTCCTCTGTGCTCTTGTGGAGACAGAAAGGCATGGGTGTGGCTGTGAGGTTTGCTACATCCATGAACTAATGAGGCCTTGAAGCTAAAGCAAAGCAGAGGAAAAAGAAAAGAAAAACAAAAAATACCAGGGGCCTGAGAAGCAGAACATTACACCCCTAACATAGACCGTCATTCCTTACTTTTGCTTCAGATGATTCCACTTTGTTTCTGGGCTTCCCTGGTGGCTCAGACAGTAAAGAATCCTCCTGCAATACAGGAGACCTGGGTTCAGTTCCTAGGTTGGGAAGATCCCCTTGAGGAGGGCCTGGCAATCCACATCAGTAATCTTGCCTGGAGAATCCGCATGGACAGAGGAGCCTGGCAGGCTACAGTCCATGGGTTGCAAAGAGCTGGACACAGCTGAGCGACTAAGCACAGCACAGCACAGGCACCCAGCATGTGTCCTGTGTCTCTGACTCTACAGGCAGAATCATGCTCTGCTCATGTGATAAATATACCCACTTAGACCTTTCTTTCTTTTAGTTTACAGAGGATTTGGGTCTTTCTTGTGTCAAAGGAAAGAAAAAACAGAAAAAACCCACAAATAAATGGAATACTTATTCCAGCATTAGAGGTTACTGTTGTGAGATATTACACCATATCTTTTTATTCTGGTGAATTATTAATAAAGCCTGCTTTTGTTTAATGCCTGCTAATAATTTCTAAAAACAGATCTACAACTTCAGCTGTAAATTCAGTTCCATGAATCACTCTGCAGAAAACCCAATTGTATGGTTAGCAAAAACCTCTGACAAACAACTTCATCTTTCAGCCTCCCTCTCAGGAATCTCTGCGGAATGGAAGACAAACCAAAGCTCAAGACCCAGGAAGGCAAGAGGGCAAAGTTGAAATAAAGCTTCCTGGGTGGGTCTTCAGCAACCTTGTTCAAGGAATAACAAACAGGATGAAAAGGCATTGAAACAAGTGACTTTCTGACTGTGAGTCAGGAAGGGAAGGGCAGTCGGTCTCACATGGCTTCTGTCCACCATCAGACACCAGCATTTCCTCAGATCTCCCTAAGGATTAGATCTTCTGATCCCTAATTAACAAAGTAGAAAACTGAGACTCAAAGAGGCCTGTCCATCCATGACCCTAGAGACTATTATACAGACCAAAGGAAGTCAGAAAAACAAATATATTAATGCATATCTACAGAATCTAGAAAGATAGTACTGATGAACCTATTTGCAGGGAAACAATGGAGACACAGACCTAGAGGACAGACTTAGGGACATGGGAGCGGGGTGGGGAGGATGTAGAGGGTGGGATGAATGGAGGGAGTAGCATGGAAACATACACACTAACATGTGTAAAACAGATAAGTAATGGGAATTTGCTGTATGACTCAAGGAACTCAAAGCAGGGCTCTGTAACAATCTAGAGGGGTGGGAAGGGGTGGAAGCTTCAAGAGGGAGGGGACATATATGTACCTATGGCTGATTCATGTTAATGTATGGCAGAAACCAATGCAATATTGTAAAGCAATTATCCTTCAATTAAAAACAAAAAACAGGCCTGTCCAATGGCAAAGCTAAAATTTGAACCCAGGGTGGTATGATGCCAGAGCCTTTGTCATTCAAGGACTCTTTACGGCCAACCAAATAGCCATAAAATTCATATAACTCATCTTCTTGTGAGAGAAAGGAATAAAATATTCACACATCACCCTTTTCCCCTGGAGAAGGAATCTTAAGGATGGAGATAAAACCATTGACAAGGTTCGCTTTGGAAATCCTCTCAAGGAGATTCTGACATCTGTTCCCATCAAAAATCACTGCTTTTGTGCTCAGTGAACTGACCCAATCCCAAAGCTACTGGGTTAGATATTCAATGGATATTGATTTAGTGTCCACAGTGGGCCAAACACTGAGCTGGGCATGGGGGAGGCCCAGTGGGGATCCAAACCAGACACAGCCTCTGCTCCCAGTCTAAGTCCCAGGAGTAAGCAGAAATCAGATAGAAAACCACCTCTAGAGATTTCCCTGGTGGTTCAGTGGCTGACTCCACACTCCCAAAGCAGGGGCCCCACGTTCAATCCCTGGTCGGGGAACCAGACTGCACATGCCACAGCTAAAGATCCCACATGCTGCAACTAAGACCTCACACAGTCAAATAAATATTTAAAAAAGAAAGAAAGAAAATCACTTCCACAAGACCAGGAGAGTTCACCTGAGGGAAATAGGATCCTGCAAACCACATGGCACAGCTAATAATTAATAAAGAAAATTAAAGAGCAAATGTAGGATGGAATCAGTCTGCCCTGTAGGGGGAGTTTCTGCGGTAGCTCTCAGCTTGCAGCAGGGAAAGAGGAAGTGGGTAGTTGGGCTTACCCAGAGGGGACCACAGAATGGGGATAATGGCAGGAAGAGGCATCAACACTGGGAACCTGGCCTGGATCAGCAGGGGAGGGAAGAAAGGAGAGAAATGTGGGATGAAGACATTAGGATGGATCAAAGTCCTTCCTGCAAAGGGCCACAGAGTGAATATTTCAGGCTTCGTGCACCATACAGTCTCTGTTATAACTACTGAACTCTGCCATGGTAGCTTGAAAGCATCCACAGTAAGTACATGAATGAGGAGGGCTGTGTGCCAATAAAACTTTATTCACAAAAACAATCAGTGGGCCACAGTGTGTGCCATACCCTCGATTAAGACGGGTTTGATTTGGTAGCTTTGAGAGCCATGCAGTCACAGTGAGGATGAGGTCCAGGGTGCAGCTGGGAGGGTGCTGAGAAGAATGAAGGAGACAGTTGCTGAGGAGGTTGAGAGGCCAAGAGGACTGGGAGCCAGAAGCTGACATCTCCTAGGACAAAGGCCAGAGGGAGAGAGCAATCCTGCTTGCCCAAGTCTTAGATGAATGAGGGGAAGGTCTGAAAGTTTTAGCAGATGGTGGTAGAATGGGATGATTGAGTGCCATGAGCTCCTCAAAGAAGCAGAGCGGGTAACCAGGGAAAGCTGGAACTGTCTGGAAGTTTCCAGAAGGGTGGAGAAACAGACACAGTGGAGGACATGTTGGCAGCAGGTAAGGTGACTGAGGGACTTGTCCCATTGGACATCAAAGCTGTGTATTCTATAGTTTGGGATACATTTCCCCCTCAGAGACTCAGGGATGCTGATAATTATCACAAAGGCATTTACCTTCTCTCTCCATTTCCAACCAGATTAGTCATTGAGAGAAAAGTGACCGTGTGAGTGACTGAGTCGAATCCAGCTCTTTGCGACACCATGCACTTTGGCCTGCCAGGCTCCTCTGACCGTGGAGTTCTCCAGGCGAGTGTAAATGGAGTGGATAGCCATCCCTTCTCCAGGGCATCTTCTGAGCCAGGGATCAAACCTCGGTCTCCCACAATGCAGTCAGATTCTTTGCCGTCAGAGCCGCTAGTGAAGTCTTTGAGAAGCCTCTTTCTAACTCGTCTCTCCCCTCTCTCAGGCCACCTATGGCTCACCACTGTCAAGCAATAGATCCCAAACTTCTGAGCATGACACTGAAATTCACCACGGCTGTCTCTACTCTTCTTTCCACAATGCTTCAGCAAACCAAATATTTGCTACTTCCAATACCCACACCACAAATTCTCACTTCTTTCTGCGCACTGTTAGCAGAAAGGCCCTTTCTCTGCACCTCCAACTGTCAATGCCTGGCCCATTATTCCTGGTCTGGCTGGAATGAAATGTCCAGGGTGAATCTCTCTCCAGTGACCTTGGCAGAAGGTGATCTTGTTCTCTTTCTGGTGCTGGTAAACAGGAATGGGGAGAGTTTCCAGGCTGTGCAGGCTAAGTATCCCTTTAAACCTCACATTTTCAAACAGTGTGTTCAACACAGGGGAATGTCTTGGAGGGAGCAGAGAAGTGGAGGACAGGGGAAGGCTTAGCCCCTGTTCCCGACTCCACACACCACTTGCCAAGCAGATGCCCTTCAGTGCTGCTCTCTGCGACCTGAGCCACCCTTGGGCATTCTCCAACCCTCGGACACTTCCTGTCAACCTTGCAAATTTTCCTAAAAGACATTCTGGTAAATACCATTTTCTCCAGCCCCAAGCTCCCTAGGCTTGGTCCTGGTCAAAACCTGACACCCATAGGAATGTTCGCCAGAAGTTCCGTAGCTGGCAGCCCTCAGAACAGTCTGTGGACCAGTGGCCCCAGCTTCCTCCCAGAGGCCTCCCCTAAAGAGAAAACCACAGGACCCCAGAAGGGGCAGCAGCTCCACTGGAAAGGCAGCCCCTCCCACCAAGCCTCCCGGGCTGCTGGCTGCGGATTTTACCCTGGAGACCCACGACTTTGGTGGGCGTGGTCACAGCTCCGGGCAGGGTCCCCACTCCCTTCTCTGGACCTGGAACAATCCGAGGCACCCACAGGGGCCAGCTCCCCTCATCAATTCTGCATCTTCCTGAAAATGTACTTTTAAGCCCCTTAATTGCATTTCAGAGATAACCCTGCAAGCAAAGTGGCAGGAAGAGAAACCGTAGAGAGAGGTTGGTGGTCAGGCTCTTTGCTTTAAATCAATCAAACATCTGCGACTAATGCAGCTTTGGGCTGCTCCTCAGGAAGCATTATCCCTATTAGTGGGGGCTGGCAGGAACACAAAATAAGATATTTATGGGCTGGGCATGTGTGCATGGCTGCGGGGATCGAGGGGCTGGGGAGGAGAAGAGCGCAGGTCAGCAAATCTGCTGCCTCACCTCACCTTGCTTGGGGGTCCACGCCAAAGCTAGCGACAGCAAGCCCAGGACCTCTGCCCTGGCGCCACCCCACCCCCATCCCCCACGCCGACATGCATACACACACACACACACACACATTCACACAATGTGAAGAGGATTCTGCCTTCCAGGCCCTGATCTGATCACAGCTGGGGTCTCGGCAAGTCACCCCTTCTCCTTGAGTCCTGGGCCTCGGTCGTACAATGACAGATGTGGGGAGGATGTCCTCCAAAGTCCCTTCTCTGCAGATGTGTGTGGTGGACTGGGGAGAGGGTGTGCTGCCTAGAGCCACAACTGTCTTCTGAGGAGGGAAGCTCCTGGTTAAACCAAAGACCCCTGGGTAGTCGGGGAGCTGCCTTTGGGAGTCAGGAGTGAAGGAACAGCAAGAGAGAGAGAGAGGACTATGGTGCTCTCAGGAGGTGGAAGACGGGGAGGAGGCAGAGGACAGCCGAAGCTGACACGTGCCTGGTACCAAGTGGGACCAGGTAGCTAGCTGGTGAGCAGCCAAGGGTTAAGGACAGGGCACCTGATCCCTCGATTCTAACTTGTCTGGGAGCATGTTTGACAAGACTCTTCACAATCCACAGATCGTTAATAAAGATTCTGTTAGAAGTGACTGTTTTGTGCTTGTGGTTGCTTAGGGAGTAGAACCAAGAAAGAAGTGTCCTCGGTGATGGATAAAAATAAAAGTGAAGGTATCAGAAGAGTCACAGAGACAGAGCAGAGAAGACAGAAGAAATCCCCAGAATCTTGAACCAGGCCCCAGGGGGCGGCTGTGATCAGAGCAGACTGGGCAGCCCCAGCCGACACTGGGGTTTATCTAAGCAAGGTCAGGAAAGGCAGGCCTTGGGCTCTGAGTATCTGCCGGGCACACAGCAGTGAGGCCAGGCTGGGATACTGTCACACCCCGCTCAACACCCCCATACTGCTCCAGCTGGTCCCAGCTCCACCCACACCTGCGTCTCAGGGTTTCTCCCGCCTCCTGGGCTTGGGATTTCATTTTGGGGCTTTCACACCTAATCCTCCCTCTCCCCTCAAAGCCTCTGCCTTCCCTTGGCCAACTGCCAATGTTTCTTCCTCTAGGTCTGAGCACAAAGGTCCCATCCTCAGAGAGCTCTCCCCTGTCGCCCACCCCTTGGAGCTGAAACTGATGGCCTGGAATCCTCTCCTGAAGTATTTGGGCTTTTCCTCTGTGGTGCAGAGAGATCTTAGCCTGCCGTGGAGGCGGATGGGTGTGTGGGTGTGTGTGCGCGCATGTGCGTGCTAAGGTTGTTTCCACGTCTTGCTCCCAGTTCCCTCAGGGAGGGTGGGCATTGCCTATACGAAGTTCCTTCCTCTACCCAAGCATTTAGAGGGTGCTGGAAATCCAGCTGGCACCTCATACATGTTGGACGAGTCAATTAACAGATATACATGGAGCTGGAGTACTGATCATCTTGCCATTCATACCCTTGATGACAGCCCAGGAAGTGGTAAGGAGAGAACAGGATAAGATGAGGGGCAGGGTGGTCCAGTGGCTAAGACTCCACACTCCCAATGCAGGGGGCTCAGGTTCAATCCCTGGTCAGGGAATGAGATCCCACATGCTGTAACTTAGGATCCCGCATGCCACAATTAAGACCCAGAGCAGCCAAACAAACAAATAAATAAAAGATGGGGGTCATGGGGGCTGCAGTGGGGGCAGAGGCTGAGACTGCCCAGCACGGGGGTCTCGGCCACCAGCCTCTAGCTACAGCCTCAAGGTATTTGACATGTTCCATTCCAGGTGAAAAGACTAGATGTGTGTCCAGGTGCGGGGTGGATCTTATTTTTCAGCAAGACTTGAAGTCTACTGTGAAGTCTTATTGGTCTAGAGGATCTGAGGGGCCAAATCCCCCCACAAGCAGTGAGGAAGGAGGTTGCTGCTGTTCCCATCTGCTCAGCCTGTAGGCTGCGGGCTCCTGTGGAGAGTTCATGCATAAAGAAAAGCATCATGTTCCATGGTAATATCGTGTGATGCATGTGCCCGCCTTTCTGGAGGACCTGCCGGGACCCATCTACCCCAGTGACCTGAGACTCTTGCTGTTCAACATCATCTGAGATTTGCTGGGCAACAGGAGGCGAGGTCCTTGGCCCCTCTGGGCCACAGTTCCATCTGAGTACAAGAAGAAATAAAAGCTTGTTGTAAAAAGTTGGCTGCATTTGAACTAAGAGAATATTTCTCTCAGAGGGATTTCTTTTCTTCTGGAAGGAGAGAACCATAAAAGGACCACCCCCTACCTCCCCACTCCTGCCCCGGTCTGGCCAACTATCTGAGCAAAAGAAACAACTAGAAATCCGTCTACAACATGAAATTAATCACCCTAGAGGAAATTTCAACACTGTCATTTTGCTGCTCAAATAATTTCCAGGACTGCCAAGACCTGCTGTATTCATCCCAGATTCCTCACCAGGGGTGCTGTTCGCATCTGCCACATGCCCTCTCTCCAAACTCTTGGCCAGGTCTGAATCTCCTGCCAGTGACCAAGCTTGACTTGCACTTCTGAGTACGTGTTCCTGGGGTCCTCAAATCTCACCTCCTACCCTTCCTCCTCCTCCAGGAAGCCTCCTCAGATTATCTCCATCATTCCAACCAGACCAGAGCTCTTTCTTCTGATGCCTCTGTCTGCACTCCCATTTAGCCTAGGAAGGAAGCTGCTTCTCTGCGGGTCGCCCCCAGGCAGGCGCGTTCTTGACTCCTGCTCCTCTTGCAGAGCCCAGCACAGCACACAGCCTCCTCCACTTGACAGTGTGTCCCACACTTTCCACTAAAACATCTGTAACCGCAGAGGACAATGCTCAAGCCCCCGAGTCCTCTCAGGAAGCAGCGCCACACAGCCTCGACTTCCCAGCTCTCCACAAGCACGTTTCTTTGCTCTTTTTTTAACATTAAAATTCATGAACTTCTACATTCCACACGATCATGTGTATTTGTTTTAACAGAAAAGTCATGATCTCCCCCATCCCAGTCTTCTAGCCCACTTGATACTCTGAGAAGGTGTGCCACTTCCTGTTAACCCAAAAGAGAAGGCTAAGGCTGAGATGCCAATTGTTGAGGAAATGAAATAGGACTGGACAGACAGTGCCCAGAGAAGGCCGGCACCCCACACAGCCAGCTGAGTTTCGGATGCTTGTGATGAAGGATTTGGGTTTTAATCGTGTAATTCATTTTTGGCAAAGCCCTGGACAGCTTGTAAAACACCTTCACAACATGAATGCCGTCATATTGAGGTCACAGTGAAATGGAAGGGCAGGGAGGGCAGGAGGCAGTCCCCCCATGTGACAGAGAGGTTTTGGGCTACCTGAAGCCCAGCAGCTAGAAAAGGGTACAGGCAGAGCAAAAACAAAACAAATCCTTTCTTATTTTTCCAATACATGAAGCGTCCTGTTATCATGATAACTGGTCAACCAGCACTGCCCAAAGCATCTACCTTTCACTGAGGACACGTGAGGTCACCTGGAGCCCTTACAAGGGGGACCCATCTGACCCCCACACACAGCACACGTGCACCATACACGACCCTTCTGGCCAACTTGCACTTCACGATCACGGTCTTCAGTGCTAGGTGTATATATAAAACCCACAAAACACCATTTCAAAAAGAGATGTGCACCCCAATGTTCATAGCAGCATTATTTACAACTGCCAAGATATAGAAGCTGTAAGGAGAGTGTAGAGGAAAAGAGTGAGCCGGGCAGTCAGGCAAGAAAAGTGAATTGTATTAGAGGGAAAAGAGAGGGTGACTGGCCCTTAAGGAGAACCAGCATTCTCCCTTTCTGACAGAGTTTTTCTCATACCCCACCAATGAAAAATTCTCTGAAGAGGTGGTCACATAGCCAAAGGTCTGGAATCTGGTGGTCTTGCAGCTTTGAGAAGATAGGTGAGATAACAAGATGAGATAATGCGTGAGATAACAAGATAGGTGAGAAAACAGGATGCCATTTGGGCAATTTGGTCAGTCTCAAGGATCACTGTGATTTACTCTGTTTGCGAGGTGGACATAATGAGCCATCTTATTAATGAGACCCCATGTGGGCCCTATCAGAAGCAACCCAAGTGTCCATCAACAGAGGAATGGATAAAAAAGATGATACACATGCACAATGCCATACTACTCCACCAGATAAAAAGAATGAAAGCTTTCCATCTGCAGCAACGTGGATGGAACCAGAGGGTATTACGCTAAGCGAAATAAGTCAGAGGAAGACAAATACTGTCTGATATCACTTATATGTGGAATCTAAAAAATATGACCAACTAACGAATATAACAGACAAGAAGCTGACTCAGAGCTGACTCAGACTAGGGCTGAAGAGAGGGAAGGAGGGAGGGGCAGTAAAGGGTGAAGAGGCACAAACAATTAGGTAGAAAATAAGGTTCAGGGATATATTGTACAACACAGGGACCCTAGCAAATATTTTATAATAACAATAAATGGAGTATGGAGTATAAGCTTAACTGACTGTGAATGACTACATTGTATACCTGAAACTTACATAAAATTGTACAACTATATTTCAACAAAAAATAATAAAAATTTTAAAAATTAAAAAAGAAAGATCACAGTCTTCAGGAGTTCTTCCGTGACACCCTTTCAAAGCTGTCATCCATGTCAGCCCAGAGCCTCCCCACACACCCAGAGCTGAAGGGCCTGCCTTCTGGCCATGGGACACCGAGGATGGCCCTGAATAGACTGGAAAGGGAGTTGGAGAAAGAAAGAAGCTTTTTCTCACAGTCCTTCACTCTCCTCTACCTGCTCTGTTTTCCTGGCCCCCTTCCTAATCCTGCAGAGGGAGCGGCTCCTGGATGGTGGCCTCCAGCTGGAAACAGGGTGAGTGTAACCAACTCCCTCTCCGGCTGAGTCCTGATCCAGCACTCTGAACGTGGAGTGCTGAGGGATCTGAATGTGGAGGCAGAGCAGGGCAAGGGCTGACTGAGCTGCTGGCCCCCAGGTTTTGGGGGCAGCCATCTGCACGGGAACCCTCTGAAAGGGCACTCTGGGGGCCAGGCGTGCCTGTGCTGTGGCAGCTCCCCGGGTCACTGCCCCTCTACCACCCGATTCCCTGCCGGCAGGAGCCGCGGGGGGCCATTCCCGTGGGGGATGGTGCTCCGGAAGGTGGCTGTGCCTGAAGGATCTTCCCATGTGCCTGTGGGCTGTGTCACCCTGGGAGACCGTTCTGAGACCTGGTTTCTTCATCTCCAAAACAAGATAAACCACTGGATCCACTCAGCCTTCCTTGGGTCACAGAAGAGGGGAATCATGTCTCAGTTTGTGTCTCCAAAGAAGATCAAATCCTTTGAGCCCATGCAGGAGGGAGATTCAAACCAATGCCCATAAATGATTGCAATCCTTGTGGTGTAAAGGGATCACTTCAACACAGGGTGGGAAGGGCCATGATGGCCTCAGGCTGGGACGCTGCAGGCAGAGGAGGCACCCCTCCCTAGGGAAGTGGTCCAGGAGGCAGAAGGCCACCCACTTGCCATCCACCTCTGCAGGTGCGAGCTGAGTGCTCGTGAACTCAGTGGCCCTGGACAGCCAGATATATACATGGTGTGTGAAAAATGGGAGAAGTAGGGACCGCAGTCCCTGGAGATGACACACTCTCTCCAAGACCGTGCAAGGACTTGGCACAGAGTCCCAGAGCTTCTCACTTTCAAGAGAAGCAGGAAGACTGGCCTTATATGTGAAATTTCCTAATTGTTACAGGTTTGCAACTAGCTTCATTAAAACAGTGAAATCTATCCAGCCATCGCTTCATGGACCCAACCAAATGCATCCTCTCTAAGTGCTTGTGCCTGCAGGAGAGTGAACCCTCTGGGTGGGAACAGACCGTCTGTGCGTCTGTGCGTGTCATGGAGAAAGTCAGCCTGTGGTTCAGACTGCACTGAAACCTTGCAGGGAGTTCTATGTGGAAACAAAAACGGATGAGATGCTCCCCTCCTCCCGTCCCCCGCAGCCCTGCAGTTGCGCAGGATGACTTGCAGGTTTTGCTGGCAAAGCACTCTCCCTCCTGCCCGGGGCACAGAGCAGCTCCTCCAGCAGCTGTCCGTCTGCCTGAGGCTGCTGGACCTGAGGGCAGGACTGTGAAGCAGGGGTGACATCTGCCGCTTGCTCATCCCGGCCCTCTGTGCCCCCGTCTGCAAAGCCCAGTGTGGCCCAGCCAGTCCGGATCTCCTGGTTTGGATTCATCTTCCCTTCCCTGCCAGATGGATCTCCTTTCAGGCTGTGCTTCCCCAGCCATTCCCACACCGAAATGTGGTCCTCCTCAGTCGATGGATACTGGCTAATTGACTGGGGTTTTGTTGCTTCTGCTCCAAAGGCAGGTGGGAAAGTCCCCAGCTGTCTCTTTGGAGAGAAAAGAGGACTCAAGTTGTTAAAGTTTCTAGTAGTCCCAGATCACGCTCTCATGAAACCAGAAGGGGCTTTCTAATGCACCCTTCACCCCTGCTTTCACCCAGGGGTCCCATGAAAACATAGACAAGTGGGAATTCACCAGATTGCCCCAGTCTCGGGAGAAGGACCCTCTCCCTGTTCCCCTCCTCTAAGGGGAGGGGCCAGACCATCCTCAGGGCGGTCTCTGCCCTTGCACACCATGAAGATAGCTCTCCTCTTCCTTCACTTAACTGAACAGAAATGTTTTCCTCCCTCTGAAAAGCAGGATTTAAAAAGCCATTTCGCAGCTAGAAAACAGACTTGCAAGCAGAGGATCAGTCCGCTTGTAAGAAGGCTTTGTTGATTCTCCAAAATACTCCAAAGTGTTGATGTAAATAATGGCTGCTAAATTAAATGTTGCAAAAATAAACGATTCAAGGACACGTTCCTTCCTGGAGCCGATCTGATTTTGCAAACTTTAGACTTCACCCTGAAGTTTACCCTGCAAGTTTTTAACAAATTCTCCTTAAGACACTTCAACAGAACTCTCATCCCCCACATAATGAGTTTTAATCCAGAAGAGTGCATGATTTACAGTGTCCAACTTCCTTCTCACGTAACCACTTGTGGTAATGAAGTTAGTAAGATAAAAGCATTGCTGTTTTCCATTAAATTGCATCGCTCTCCAAAGAAATCAAAATCAAAACTTTAAATATAAAAATCCATTCCAAGACAAACAAAACTATGCCATCTGTAGAGACGTGGATGGACCTGGAGCCTGTCATACAGAGTGAAGTAAGTTAGAAAGAGAAAAACAAATATTGTATATTAATGCATATATGTGGGATCTAGAAAAATGGTATAGATGAACCTATTCGCAAAGCAGAAATAGACACACGCATAGAGAACCAACGTATGGACACCAAGGGTAGAATCGGGGGGGCGGGGGGTGGGGGATGGGGTGAATTGGGATTGACATACAGCAATCCTACGGATGGTAGCCTGCTAGGCTCCTCTGTCCATGGAATTCTCCAGGCAGGAATACTGGAGTGGGTAGCCATTCCCTTTCATTCCCTTCTTCAGGAGATCTTGGGCTTGAACCTGGGTCTCCTGCATTGCAGGCAGATTCTTTACCGTCTGGGGCCCCAGGGACGCCTATATACATTACCATGTATAAAATAAAGAACTAATGAGAACTGACTATACCGCACAGGGAACGCTATTCAACGCTCTGTGGTGACGAAGAGAGGATACATGTATTCATATAGCTGATTCACTTTGCTGTGTAGCAGAAACTAATGCAACACTGTGAAGCAACTAGACTCCAATAATTTTTTTTTTTTTAAGAGAAATGTAGGCTGGAATGCTGCCCCCACTGCTCAGTACATGAGCAGACTTGGCGATGTGACCAAACTTCCCTAAACTCCAGTTTTCTTTGGGCGAAATGAGGTTAAAATTGTAGCCCTTATGACTATTCAGAGGGCTCGTACACTTACAATATGCACAGTTGTCTGTATGATATGCTTTAATAAGACATTCCGTGTGTGTGTGTGTGTGTGTGTGTGTGTGTAGTGGTCCTTGTTCCGGCCTTTCTCCCAGGAGTGGGAGGAGACTCAAAGAGGGTGATGTCCATGGCAATGACCAGTGGCTGCCAGACCACCCTGGAGGACACCCGTCATCACAGAGCAGGCGGCCCTGTGCATGCGACAGGAGGCAGAGGCTGGAGGAAGACAAGGGCCTCCGGCGCCAGCTCTGCTGCTTAGACAACCATATATTAATAACTTTCCTGCCCCGAGTTTATCTGCCTGTAAAATGGACACAACAGTCTTTGTTTCGCAGGTTAAATGCCAACGGGGGTACTAACTCTGCAACTACCACTGCCCACACCTCTCTTCTCCTTTCCCCACCCTCTCCGACGTCCTGTCCATAGAAGTAGATCCCCCCACCGCTGTGATTTCCTTCCTTGCCTCTCAGTGGTCACTGCAGTCTGCCCAGCCCCCACCCCCGCCTGCTCATCCTGCGTGAGGCCCTCTTGAGGTCCAGATGCCAGAGGAGGTCAGGGACTGACCTAGCAGATCCTGTCCTGCGTCCCGATTCCCGGCCTTCTCAGGCTCTCATCATCCCTTCCCTCTTCACCAGTCACTCTCCCACCCTTTTCCTGAAGGGGCTTCTTCACCTCTCCCCAGGCTCAGTATCCTTGTGTGAAAAATACACGCAAAAGACCTAGCAGGCTGAAGGTAACAGATTCTGATTCAAAGAACAGATGCAGGCCGCCAGGCGGAGGTGGAAGCCTTCACTGTTGGGAGCACTTTTTCTGATGCCCAGCAGTGAGACAATGAGCTGGGGTCACAGAGACAGCAAGTGGCAGCCAGCTGGGACACGAGCAGGACTGTGGCAGCCTGACGCCCAGGCCTTACCCCACTCACAGAGCGGCTGAAGGTGGCCTGCTTGGCAGGGGCTGGACTTCTACATCCCCATCTTCCCCCCAACATTGATCCTAAGATAATCAGAGGGCCTGCATATGACCCAGCTCACAAGCTCTGCATGGGCAAGTGTGCCCAGAGGCCACCAAGCCTGCCTCCTTCCCACACTTGGTGCAGAGACAGGAGAGGGAGGGTGGAGCTGACACCCGACTATCAGGACCTGCTTCCTGGGTGCCGGTATATAGGTCACCGTCACATCCCTGGTGTGGTAACTCACCGCTCCCCTCTGTCACAGCCTGATAAAGAACTCAAGCCATTAAGACATGGAACAAATGACTAAATGGGAGGCATAAGAGGAACCCAGGATTAAATTAGTTCATTATTCATGCATCAGAAATGACTCTCCCTCTCACCAATTCTTGTCTCTTATCTCTGTCTGTCAAGACTTGAAACTGCAACAGCTTCTGGCAGGCAGGAGGGCTGGGGCTTGGAGGCCCCCTTCCTCCTGAGTAGGGACCCCACCCAGGGGTAGCAGCCACCTTCAGGCTGGGGCCCAAGAGCTGAGCTGGCCCAGGCCTCTGTTGTGGGCTGTCTGTCGGCTGCTCTCTGGACAGTGATCTTGAAACCGAGGAGCAGGGCTTGTGGGGCGGACCCTGTGGGGCATGCTGGGTCACAGAGGTGATTCTGATGCCCGAAGTGGCGGGATGTGCTGAGCCCCATGGGTTGTGTCTCCTCTGTGGGGTGAGAGCCTGTCACCTCTTCAGAGAATATTACATCTTCAGGGTGTGTGTCAGCCCTGGTCTCAGACAGCCCTCAGAGGGCTGTCTCATCTCTGATGGGGCTGTCTCATGACTGAGGGTCCCTTAAGGCCTTTCTGTCCCTGCTGGAGACAGGACCCGCCTGGGTCTCTCCCAGGGCTTGTCCTACGTGGAATGAACTGGGAAGGAGAGCAAGCAGTTAACCCAGTGCCAAGAATGCCAGGGCATCTGTTCCCCAGCCTGGGGGCAGAGGGCGGGTAGATCCCAGCTCAGCTCTCAGCCACGGCCCCTCCCTGCAGCCTACCAGACACAGGAAGAAGGAGCCAGGGTCCCATGTCAGAGGGCTGGGAGGCAGGAAGCTGAGACTGGGAGGGAGTCAGATCTGGCTGGGAGGCAGGGAACCCTACCCAGAGGACTGTGCACATGGACACGAGAGAGGTGCCGCCCCCTGCTGGTCACAACTGGGAAAGGCACGGCAATACACAGGGCACAGGACAGGGTGTCAGGCAGGAGAAACTTTGCGTGGGTTCTGGGCAGACATTTGCTTGTGGCTTCCAGTAGCACCCTACCTGGAACACTATTCTGATAAAGCCTGGCTCCTACACTCTGGGTCAGGTGTTCTCGAGTAAGCAGCGGTATCTGGAACTATTTGTGAGCATGTTTTCCCCCTCACCAGAACTCACTGGAATCACTCAGTTAGAACTACTCCCCAAGTCATCTTCACATCTTTTCTGCCATTAAACGGCCGGCTGTGTTTTAATGGTGAGCAAGGGCTGGATGGGAGGAGCAGAAAGGTGAAAGGGTCCTCCAGCAAGAAGCGAACTCAGGTTCTCGCCTAATGGCAGCGAGTGCTGTTTGCTGCAGGCTGGCCAGGTGCCAGCAGCTCCCGAGCTTCCTAGACCCATAGTGAGCCCGTGCTCATTTCAGGGATGGACATACTGGGGACCAGTCAGTGACTTGTTCAAGCAAGGAGCTGAGCCAGGATTCTGACCCATGCTCCCAAGCCCCTGCTGCTTTCACATCACTAAGCACCTTCTGAATTTGGGCCCCTTAGGGAGACCATGGGATTTTCCAGGCAAGAGTACTGGAGTGGGGTGCCATTGCCACTGAGCGACTTCACTTTCACTTTTCACTTTCACACATTGGAGAAGGAAATGGCAACCCACTCCAGTGTTCTTGCCTGGAGAATCCCAGGGACGGGGGAGCCTGGTGGGCTGCCGTCTATGGGGTCGCACAGAGTTGGACATGACTGAAGCGACTTAGCAGCAGCAGCAGCAGCAGGGAGACCAACATGGCCTTGTTCCTCTGCATGCAAAGCAGGTGCCAGCAGCGCCCCTTCGGTCTTGCCACACCATCCTGGCTGTGCTGATATTTTAATTAGGAGGAAGGTCAGGTTTTTCCACTTTCCCACTATCCCAATTCATCTTGTTCACTTGGATTTGATCACTTCCCATACTGCACCCCTCTTGCTTAACCGTTCTCTGGGTGAAATTCCCGTCTTAGCCAAAAGGGCACTGTTCCTACTGAAGCCAGAAGTCAGAACCTCCTCCTTGCAGTATGCCCCAGCTCCTCTGCGGCCAGCTCTCAGGATCCGCCGGCTGCTGACACCCACAGACAGGGCCCAGGCCTGTCACTGAACCTCACCGGGACCCTGCAAGCCATTGACTTGACACTGATTTTTTACAGCTTTGCAAAGAGTTGCCTTAGTTCCCTTTCTCTGAATGCATTAGAAAGTTAAAGAGAGAAAAAGAAATCTTTTAAAAATTCCCCAGCTATCTTAATTAACATGCAGAATGCTTTTCTGGCAGCACACAGACTGTGATAAAATGGGAAGCTGCTTCACACAACATATATTTAATCTGTGGCATTCGCTTCCACATGAAATTCAATCAGACATTTTAAGGGAGTTAACAAGGGCTCTCATCGAACTGTGAATAAATGCAGGTGTGATAAATACACTCCAGCTCCTGAGACGTTTCATTAAATGATGAAAGTGTACAGGAGGGTGGGGCTGAAGGACAAACCTTAATTCTAATTCTGTACATTGTCAAAGAGGGTAAGAGAATTTATTGGACAACACTGGTGCAATCTAATGACCCATTGCCTCTGAAAAATCAATTACGCTTGCTCATTTGTTCTGTTTTTCTGAGAACTCTAATTCAGGTCTGCTGAGTGTCAGGCACAGTGGAGGCAGTGACTGGCGAGTGATGCAGTTCCGGCCTCTGCCTGCTTGGAACTCACACTGTGATAGGGAGAGCCAGACAATAAACAGGTAAGCAAGTGAAAGTGGGGATTTCCAATCGGGTTAAACAGCAGAGCAGATGAGCTGGTATTCAGGTAAGACATCTGCGAGCTGTTATTTGACGTAAGGTCTGAAGCATGAGGAAGGACCCTTTGTGCAAAAAGGGAGCAGCTCGGGCAAAGAAGGTTCGTTTTGAGAGACTCTCAGCAAGGCAGAACACTGAGATGCCAAGGTTTGCAGCAAAGAGATAGTTTATTCCCAAAGTAGCCAACTGAGGAGCTGGGGAAAAAACCTCACATCCCCCTCCCTAAAACCAAGCGGCTGGGGGTATATATATGGGATAATGAATGAAGACACAGGGCAGTCTGAGGCGTAGGGAGCCTGGGAAAGGTGGGGAATATGGGGACAGGTGATTGGAGAAAGGTGTGGTCATCCTTCTGCACAGGCATAACTAAGCTATAGGTCTCTGCATGTTCAGAGGGTCATCGAGGACACTCGCACATGCCCAGTTAGAGGGTCGATGGTCCCATCCAGTCTTAACCAGTTCAAACTACACACAAGTGACTCCAAGGAAAACAACTCCGGCCAACATCTTATTGTTTAGGGTGCAGCCACTCAGAGGACATGCAAGTTTTCAAAATGATCTTGATTCCTGAAGGTGAGTGAAATGGATTTGACTGATAATTACACATAGTTTCAAAGGAACAGTCCATGCAAAGCTTGTCCAGTGTCTACTGAGGCCAGAGGCCCTGAGTATGAACAGAGGAACAGAAAAAGGCCATTAGGCCTGGACATGGTGAGCAGGCTAAGCGCTGAGGACCAGTATTTGGTTGGAGAGGAAGCCTTTCAGCTTCTCCTTTCTTCTTTCCAAGAAAGGTGAGTGGGGAAAGGATGGATGGTTTGGCTATGTGCGTGAGGAAAGCAGTTCATTACAGGGAGAAAGATAAAGCTACATCCCACATCATACACAAAAGGAAATACCTGACATGTCCAAGGCTACACTCAGTGTGAAAGCTTGCAGAAATAAGGAGTTATTAGGAAAGAAAGGAACAGAGTATCTTTGCGTTGTTGGGATGACAAGGATGGGTCTTTTAACATAATCCCAAAAGCACAACCTTCAGATGAAAACGGGAAGCATTAGACTACATCAAAATTAAGGATTTTGTTCAAAGAAAGAAAGAGAACATTTCAGACAAAGCTAACAGCTGGGTGAAAACTTGGAGATTTTGCATTGTCTAAAATGAAGGGATTAATCACGGAAATGCAACTCAGAACCACAATGATACATTTCTTCACACATGCTACAATGGCTCTTCTCAAAAAAACAATAACCAGTGTTGGTGAGGATGCAGAAAAAAGGGAATCCTCATGCACGGTTTGTAGGAATGTAAATTGGTGCAGCCAGTATGGAAAACAGTATGGAGGTTCCTAAAAGTACTTTAAAAGAGCTACCAAGTGTGTGCGTGCTCAGTCACGTTTGACTCTGCGATCCTGTGGACTGCAGTCTGCCAGGCTCCTCCATCCGTGGGATTTTCCCAACAAGTATACTGGAGTGGGTTGCCATTTTCTCCTCCAGGGAATTTTCCCAGCCCAGGGATTAAACCCACATCTCCTGCATTACAGGTGGATTCTTTACTGCTGAGCTACTGAGAAAGAACTACCCTATGATCCAGCAATTCCATTTCTGGGTATTTATCTAAAGAAAATGAAAACATTAATTCAGAAAAGATATAGGCACTTCTATGTTCATTGCAGTATTATTTATTATAGCCAAGATATGGAAGCAACCTAAATGTCCATCAAAAATGAATGGATTAAGAAGACATGTATATATATATACACACACACTCACACACAATGGAATATTACTCAATCATAAAAAATAAAATCTTGCCATTTACAAAACACAGATAGACTTAGAATATATTATGCCAAGTGAATATGTCAGACAGAGAAATAAAAATACTGCACGTTTCATATGCAGAATCTAAAAACCAAAACAAGTGAACAAACAAAACAAAACAGAAGCTGATTCACATACAGAAGGACTGGGGCTGGGAGCTGGGTGAAACAGGTGAAGGAGATTAAGTACAAACATTCAAAATGGCTTAAAAACTTTAATACATGACACCATAAAACTCCTAGAAGAAAACATAGGCAAAACATTCTCTGACATAAATCATACCAGTGTTTTCTTAGGTCAGTTTCCCAAGGCAATAGAAATAAACACAAAAATAAACAAATGGGACCTAACCAAACTTAGAAGGTTTTCTACAGCAAAGGAAACCATAAACAAAATGAAAAGACAACCTACAAACTCAAGAGAAAATATCTGCAAATGATATGACTGACAAGGGCTTAACTTCCAAAATATACAAAGAGCTGATACAACTTAATAATAAACAAACAAACAATCAGAAAATGGGAAGCTCGAAATAGATATTTCTCTCCAAAGAAAACATACAGATGGCAGATAGGCACATGAAAAGATGCTCACCATTGCTAATTATTAGAGAAATGCAAATCAAAACTACAATGAGGTACCACCTCAAACTGTTCAGAATGGCTATTATCAAAAACTCTACAAATAACAAATGTGGGAGAGGGCCTGGAGAAAAGGGAACCCTCCTGTAATGTTGGTGGGAGTGTAAATTGCTAACAGCCATTATGGAGAACACTATGGAGGTTCCTTAAAAAAACAAAAAAATACAGCTACCATATGATCCAGCAATCCCATTCCTGGGCATACATCCCCAGAGAAGCATAATTCAAAAAGGCACATGCATCCCAATATTCATTGCATCCCTATTTATGATAGCCAAGACATGGAAGCAACCTAAGTGTCCATCAACAAATGAATGGATAAAGATGTGGTATACATACCGAATGGAATACTACTCAGCCATAAAAAGAATGAAATAATGCCACTCACAGCAACATAGATGGAACTAGAGATGATCATACCAAGTGAAGTAAGTCAGACAGAGAAAGACAAATATATGATATCCCTTGTATGTGGAATCTAAAATATGATACTCACAGACATAGATAACAAGCTTATGGTCACCAAAGAAGGAAGGGGACAGGAAAGGGATAAATTAGCAGTTTGGGATGAGCAAAATCAAACTATTACATACAAAACAGATAAACAAGGTCTGGCTGTAGAGCATAGGGAGTTATATTCAATATATGTTGCCTGTTTTTGTAAATAAGCTTTTATTGGAATATGGCTATACCTGTTTTTTCTGTGGCTGCTCTGTGCTCTATCATCAGAGTCGAGCAGTTGTGACAGACTGTGCAGCCCACAAAATCTGACATATTTCATATCCAGCCCTTTACAGAAAAAGGTTTTTGACCCTGATCTAGGATATGTAGAGAATGGGCAAGAAATATACCAGGAAAATTGATAAATAGATGATTTACTGGGGAAGAAATGAACTGTCTGCCCAAACATGATAAAACGAGCATTCTCTCCAGAGTTCAAGAGAGTGAAAATTAAAGTAATAATGAGATTAGAAAGGGAGGTAATACTAAGTACTGGTGAATATGTCAAAAAAATGAGAACCCTCCAGCTATTCATTTAGAATGTAAACTTGTATAACCATTCACAGAGCATCTGACTATTGTATTAGGTTGAGCAATGTAAAATTTTTTCCCAGGAAAGCCTCCTGAGCCCTGTCCCCATCCCAGCCACTGGATAGTAATATCGTGTGTGAACATTACTGTCTGTCCAAACTGCATGAAGTCCCCACTCCCTCATTTCTCAGGAAGGGGGGAGCATCCTGATGTGTTATTCATGAATTCTCCTTTTAAAAACAGCCTAAGAGTTGGGAGGGAAGCAGATCCCATCCTCAGCTCCAGGGCTGGGCATGATGGGTTCAGAAAGGGGCACATGGCCAAATTCAGGCCACTGAGATTCCAAGCAAAGTTTGCCAGCAGTTCTGGGGGCAAGTTTCCCTCACTCTGCTGAAAACGCTTCCTGAACTGGTTCTGTATCGCTCTCTTCCCTTGAATGTGAGCTGTAGATGGGCTGCCTGGGCTTTACCTGTTCTTGAACAGAAGATGATGCCAATGGAAGAGAGTGAAGCAAAAAGCAACTCCTAGGCATCAGAGTTGGGACTCAGTTAACCCTAAAACCCACCCATCCTCTGGGCTTCTAGATGAGCAATCCAGAAATCATTTAAGCTGGTTTGTGTTAGGTTTTCTTACTTGTATCTCAAGGCATCCTAACCAGTGGAAATGATCTGAGAGCTGTAGGGACTGGAGAGGCAAGGGAGTGTGAAGAGCATCTTTGGGATGCTAACGAATGACTGGTGACTAGGGGACTCTAGAGAGCTTCAGAATGGGGGTTAATGGCCAGAAAGATTAAGCCATCGTTAGAGGGCTGGAATGTTTAACCCCACTCCCTGACCTCCAGAGAGGAGAGAAGAGCTTGAGATTAAATTCAAATGGCCAATGACTGACCAATGGCCAGTGACCGACTCAATCTTGCCATGTACCTCTACAACCCCCCTAAGTGATGGGGTGGAGAGCTTCCAGGTGGGTGAACAGTGGTCCTAAGAGGGTGGTGGCCCAGAGAGGGCATGGGAACTACATTCTCTTTCACTTCCTTCTCCCCCATTCCTTGCCCTTTGCATCTTTTCTATTCAGCTATTCCTGAGTTGTAGCCTTTACAATAAAGCAGGAATAGTAAGTAAAGCACTCTCCTGTGAATGATTCTAACACACTGTCAACCTGAGGGGATCATGGCATCCCCTCTATTTCTAGGAGGCCAGGCAGAAGTGTGGGTGGCCCGGACACCCCATTTGAACCTGGCCTCTGAAGTAAAGGCAACTGAACCCTTAAGCCTGGAGTCTGACTCTGGGGAGTTAGTGTCATTACTGAATGAATTGCTGGACAACCAGTTGTTGATGGTAAACTGCAGAATTGGTGTTGGAAAAAACAGTGTATTTGATGTCAGGAAAAAGAACATTACACCATCTTCAAGCAAGGGAGTGGGCTTTGCACACGCATCAATCAGTCGTGCTTGTGGGCTGCCCTGAGGAGGAAAACCTAACTGTCCCCTCCCCAGGTGAGGTGTTTCCCATCAGCCAAGGACAATTCTGGAGGAGGTGACTGTGAAGTCTTGGTTGCACAGCCCCAGAGAAAAGGTTCTGAAGGGGCACTGGAACCAAGCAGGACCCTGTCGGGCTCCTGGGCACAGAGGCCTTTCCATGTCCCCCGTTTCTTGTTTGGAGGGAACAGACCGCAGTCTCCGTGATGTTCCTTGAGTTCCAAAGGCCAAAATTCAAACGGCTGGTAATCAGGGAAGAGAGGGGACACGGAGACAAGGGAGGGGCAGCCAAGAAGCAATAGTGCAGGCTTCGGGCAGAGTCCCGGTCCCACCTCAAGGGATACACATGACAGTAGCTTTGAGCTCTTTACAGAACTAAAATCCCCAACAAATAGAAGATGTCAGCACCCTTCATTCCAGAGAAGACTACCTGAGGCCAGACTAAAGGAACCAGAGCGGCCCATCAAGGGGTTGACTGAGGAGCTTCCCTGGTCCTGTGGCTGAGACTCCACTCTCCCGATGCAGGGGGCCCGGGTTCAACCCTTGGTTGGGGAGCTGGATCCCACATGCCGCAACTCAAGATCCCGCGTGCCGCAACAAAGATCCTGTGTGCTGCCACTAAGACCTGGTGCAGCCAAATAAATAAATATTTAAAGAGAGAGAGAAAGAGGAGAGAGATTTCCTGAGCCCAGATTAAAGGTGTGCCGACCCTGCACGCACCCTAATCCTTATTAGCAATCCTACCCTTAAAACATTGTATAAAATTCCTCACTAAATCCTCCTAGGTTGAGACACAGTTTTTGAGGCAGGAGCGTGCTTTGCTCCCTTTGCCTGGCAAAGAAATAAAGGTTTCTTTTCTACTTCACCTCAAACTCTGCCTCCAAGATTCGATTCCACATTGGTGCAGAGGCCGAGTTTTCCACCTCAGCACCAACAGCATCCAGTATAGTCAGTGTTGCCAGCTCCCGCTCTGAAAAGGCACTGAAGGAAGTGACAAGAGGAACTCAGCAAAGCCTGTGGCCGAGGCAAGGAGAACACAGCAGCAGATCGGGGAGAGGACTGCCCGCCAAGAGGGACAAGGACGTCTCGGCAGCAGCCAGTGTGGCAGAACGTCAGTGTGCGTTGTAGTATCTGGAGTTTGTCATCCAGGGATGCTGGGGTGGACGCATGACAACGGGAACCAGATGGCCCCCTTACCACCGCCAAGTCACCCTGGGACTCTCCCCGGGCGACAGAGGGAAGGGAAAAAGCCCTGAATTGACTAAAAATGTCTCACCACCTGAATGGGACTCCAGGGTAGAAACCAGAAACAGTTTAAGAAAGTTAGATTGGTTTGCCCACTGGCAGATCTGCCATCACCAAATGTGCTCCTGCTAAAACATGAAAGAATGTCATTAAGGGGACAATGCTATTAGCTAGTTCATTAATCATGGTCATTTTCACACTTCCATGGTCAACTACAATCCTGGCGGTTTGAATGGAGGCCTCCCTACTTAATTATAGTGTTTATTAATTAACAGTTCATCCCTTTCCCTGGGCTTATCCTGGCTTTTAGTGAAAGATAAAAGTGCTTGTATTTCACAAGTGTTCTTTGTAGGGGTCCTCCTCCTTTGGGCAAAGGGCCACTTTCAGTGTTACCAGGGCAATCGTGTGTTGCTGAGTGAACAGGACCATTTTCAGTGATGCTGCTAATGGCTTGGCCTTGTCTATGAATCCAAAGTGATAATGAACATTGGGGGTTTCCATGTCCTTCACAGAGCAGCTGGGTGGCCCTAGAAAACGACTTCCCTTCACCTCAGTTTTCTCATCTGTACAATGGGGATAATAATGAAAACTTCCTCAAAAACTGAAATGACAAAATACACACAGTGGTAGCAAAGGGCCTGGCATGTAGCATTCAATTAATACTAGGTATTAAGATAACTTAGTATTATTTTTTTTTAAGAAATATAGCTCCTATACAATATTATATGTTATAGGTCTACAGCATAGTCCCTCACAATTTTTAAATTTATACTCTATTTATAGTTATTATAAATATTGGCTATAATCCCTGTTGTACAATATATTTTTGTAGCTTATTTATTTTACACATAATAGTTTGTGCCTCTTAATCCTCTACCCCGTTCTCTCCTCACAGGTAACCACCAGCTTGTTCTCTGTAACTGTCGAGTCTGTTTCATTTTTATTATATTCATTAGTTTATTCTCTATATCTGTTTGTTTGCTTTTTATTATATTCACTAGTTTGTTGTATTTTTTAGATTCCACTTATAGCTGATACCAAACAGTATCTGCTTTTCTCTGTCTGACTTATTTTACTTAGTGTAATCCCCTCCAAGTTCATTGAACTGTTCAGTTCAGTTGCTCAGTCATGTCCAACTCTTTGCGACCCCATGGACTGCAGCACGCCAGGCCTCCCTGACCGTCACCAGCTCCCAGAGCTTGCTAAAACTCATGTCCATCAAGGTAGTGATGCCATCCAACCATCTCATCCTCTGTTGTCCCCTTCTCCTCCTTCCTTCAGTCTTTCCCAGCATCAGGGTCTTTTCCAGTGAGTCAGTTCTTCACATCAGGTGGCCAAGGTATTGGAGCTTCAACATTAGTCCTTCCAAAGAATATTCAGGACTGATTTCATAAGTTAAATATTTATGAAACTTTTACTGATGCACCCTTATAGAGAAGCACACATATCATAAATGTATGATTTGATGAATCTCCCCAAACAGGACACACCCATGTAACCAGCACCCAGATGACTGAGGGACCATTTCCAGGACTGAGAAGCCCCTTTGGGCATCCCTTCTGTTAGCACAGCCAAGCACAAAGGTCATACTCTCCCGACTTCTCACGGTGTAGGCTGGGTTTTGCCAGGTTTTTCTGTATGTGAATGGACCCGCGCTGTGTGCATCTTTCGTGCCCAGCTTCCTTCACTCCGCATCGTGTGCCGTTCATTCGAATTCTGTACAGCTAGCGGCACTTCCTTCCTGTTTACTGTTCTACGCTGTCCAACTGGGTCAATCTGCCTTGGTCTCGTTACCTGTACTTTGGTGTTATGTGCTTTGAGGTGGTTTTAAGTTGAAGGTGATGATGAATAAGGCTGCTCTGGATATTCTTGCCTGAGTTTTGTTTTGTTTTTTAACTTTTTGAGATCATTGTATATCCACATGCAGTTGTATAAAATTATACAGAGACTTGATGTGTGTTTTAGCCAGGGTCCCTCATGAGAATATCTCACAAAACCACACTGCACTGTCACAACCAAGACACTGGCGTTGATATAACCCATGTGGACCTGATTCAGTCTTCAGTTTTTTTAATACAAATTTGTGTGTGTGTGTGTGTGTGTGTGTGTGTGCAGGTGCGCATGTGTGCATGCACATGTGTACTGAGTTCTACACACTTTTTTTTGGTCATGCCCCATGACTTTTGGAATCTTAGTTCCCAGACCAGGGATTGAACCCAGGGCCACTGCAGTGAGAGTACCAAATCCTAACGATTGTACCACCAGGAAATTCCCAAGTTCTGCGCACTTTTATCATGCACATAGGTGTAGACACTGAACAGTTCCATCACCAATAGCCCATGAGGAACACATGAGCAAACTTGACCATGAATCACATGTTGACAGCAATTTTGTAAGAGACCCTGGGCCAGAACCACCCAGCAGGCCACCCTGGATTTCCGACCCTCAGAAACCGAGGGAGATAATGTTTTGTTGTTTTCAGCTAAGTATTGAGCTCATTTGTTTTACAAAAATAGATAACTAATACAAATACCTACATCAGACCTTTGTTAAAAATGCAGGTCTCTGAGCCTCACCCCAGGCCTAGAACCTGCCTTTTATAAACTCCTCAGGCAATTCTCTTTTTGAATCACTGCTCTGCCACTTAACTCCACGCTGCTTACTTTACCCTTGGTCCCAATCTTTTAAAAACTGTCTCCCATCATGCCTGCTGATGAGACTTTCTGTTTTGGTTTTGTCTGATGTTTGGGTTGGGGATGCTATGACACAGCAGGGTGGCAGGCCCTCTTGGTGCCCTGTCTACATACCCTCACCATTTCAGGGCACACTTGGCAGGAGGTAGGGGATTCCAAGTCCCTGCACTGCTTTGCGGGAGACCTTTCTCTTGCTGCTAGAGCTCATCTGACTGCCTCGGCAGCAAGCCCGAAGTGCTGGGGACTTCACACCCTCCCCCGCCCTCCACAATTAACAACTGACTGGTGTATAAACACCTGGCTCCCTCGCCTCTCCAGGAGGATGGTGCTAAGCCCTGCTGTCTCCCACAGGATGAAGCCCCCTCGCGTGACATGGTAACTTGCTGGATGACACACTGTTTACTGGCTGCCTCCCCTTTCCCCAGATCACACCCCTAAAGTGCTGTCTTCACAGCCCAAATGAACTACCACCCACCTCCCAGTCTTGAGGTCTGCTCCAAGGAGAGGGAAACTAGGACAAGTGCCTCACACAGGGCTGGCACATAGTACATGTTCAGTTAACTCTGACTAAACAGTTGCATGTCTGGTTGGTTAAAGGACAGGAGAGAACATTTCCACACCGTGACAAACTGAGAAAGTATCTGCAGTGTTGAAAATCCAAAGACACGTATCCAGACTCTCAAATATATCTTCGGTTACAAATCGACAACTCTAATGCCACCAATTTCAGGCGGAAACAAAGCAGTCATCAAGCAACAAACAGGTGGGGAGACCAAATGGCCAATGAATTCGTGAAGAGTAGCTCTAGGGCAGCAGTGATCGGAGGAATTCAAATTCAAGCAAGAGGTCTGCTCACACCCAATCGAAAGGAGAAGCTAGAAATGTGGGGAGGTAGAACACTGCACAGGCAGGAGGACAAAGTTGCAACCACCTCTCTGGACAGCTTTCAGGCAGCGGTGAGCAAAATCTCCATCACCCAGCAAGCCCCCTCCTGTGTACACAAGTCCTGTGGAAATTCTCACAAAATACCAGGTGGTTTATGATGGTGTGGAGGCAGGTGGGTAAACTGTGACCCCGGGAAATGGATAAATAACTAGGGCCCTTACTCCCAATGGGACACTGACCCCAGAGCTCCCAGGGAATGGAGCCAAGTGAGAGCCTTCCCTCTGTGGGATATTATCTGATGCTGCACATTTCATCCCTTCCCAGCTCCCTCCCCGCAGGGTCCTACTTCCCCAGTCTCTCCTGGGTTTTCCTGGGAGTATTTACCAGTTAAACACTGCATGTAAAGCCTCTGCTTCTAAAGAACCAGACTCGGGACATCCCTTAGTTGTAAGAGAAGAGTCTGAGTTCAAATTCAAGTTCAACTATTCCCTGTGTAAACTGTCCCAAACAAGGTACCACCCCAGCAGAAACAATCACAACAACATAACAGCAAACCCCCAGATTGATGGAGATCTAAATTAGAATTCTCACCAACACTGGCTGCCACAGCCTCTGCCTGGGGCGACCTGGAGTTTTAACACTGCTCCCAGGGTCCCTCAGACAGACACTGGTGTGTCCTCTGACAGTATTTCTGGCATCATTACAGTGGAGAAAAGTTGCTAGAGTTTTTGGAAGCTGGGGTGGCTTTCCTTAGCCTGGAGGTTTTTTTTTTTTTTCTTTCAAATCTCCTGCAAAGAGTTAACCGATTAGCCTGAAGCTCTGTGCTAGCTTCCACTGCTCTCTCTTTGGCAGCCAAAGGAAAGTGTGCACTTTTGATGTGTGTGAATTAACATCTTCTGCAGCTCCTCCCACTCACAGACAGAAGGAAAATGATATCCGCCAGGCACTTACAGTTCACACCTTCTTATACCAAAGTGGTGTTGAAGCAAAGGCCAGAGTGGAGAGAGGGCTTTTTCCGTGTCTCACCATTGTGGGGAAATTATACCAGAATAGGGAAAACAAGATAGCATCCTTGTTAATATGACCTTATGTAGAAAGAAAAGGAATGTGTCTGGTGACTGTCACCATGGACTTGAAAATCCACCCACCCAGCCTTCCTTAGAAATGCTGGATCTGAAACAACTGACAAAGGATTAATTTCCAAAATATATAAGTAGCTCATACAACTCAATATCAGAAAAGCAAAGAACCCAGTCAAAAAAATGGGCAGAAGACCTCAACAGACACTTCTCCAAAGAAGACATACAGATGGCCAATACACACATGAAAAGATGCTCAACATTGCTCATTATTAGAGAAATGCAAATCAAAACTACAATGAAGTATCACCACACACAGGTCAGAATGGCCATCACTAAAAAATCTACAAACAATAAATGCTGGAGAGGACACGGAGAAAACAGAACCATCTTGCATTGTTGGTGGGAATGTAAACTGAAACATCCACTATGGAGGACTGTATGGAGACTCCTTTAAAAACTAGGAATAGAACTACCATATGACCTAGCAATCCCACTACTGGGCATATACCATGAGAAAACTGTAATTGAAAGAGAACGTGTACCCCAGTGTTCACTGCAGCACTTTTCACAATAGCTAGGACATGGAAGCAACCTCTATGTCCACTAACAGATGAATGATATAGAAACTGTGGCATATATACACACAATTAATGTATATGGAATATTACTCAGCTATAAAAAAGAATGCAATCAAGTCAGTCCTAAAGAGATGAATGAACCTAGAGCCTATTAAACAAAGTGAAGTAGGTCAGAAAGAGAAAGACAAATACTGTTTATTAACGTACACGTGTAGAATCTAGAAAGATAGTACTGACGAACCTATTTGCAGGGCAGCAGTGGAGATGCAGACATGGAGAACAGGCTTGTGCACCATATGTAAAATAGGTAGTGAGTGAGAATTTGCTGTGTAAAAGAGGGAGCTCAACCCAATGTTCTGTGACAACCTAGAGGGCTGGGGTGGGAGGGAGATGGGAAGGAGGCTCAGGAGAGAGGGGACCTGGGGCTGATTTGTGGTGGTGTGTCGCAGAGGCTAACACAATTTTTTTGTAAAGCAACTGTCCTCCAATAAATAATCTTGTTCTATACTTCTCAAAAAAAAAAATGAACATATTCTGTTGAATGAACATTTAAAACAATTAAAAAATGGAAAAAAAAAAAAAAGAAATCCTGGATCCGTGATTCTCAGGAACAGCCCTCACTTTATGGCGCCCTGCTCCCAGCAACCCCAGCGCACACCCCTCCGCACTGCACTCCTCAGGCTCAGCCAGATAACTCTGTGGAGAGTATCTGAAAGCCGTTCCTGAGTGAGATGATGCGGGATTCTGTGAGGGAAGGGCGCCGCAGAGACTGGCTGAAGTAAAGAACTCAGAACATTCTTAATTTGTGGGAAATTCTACTGTGCAGCGCTAAAGCCAGGCTCTAGGTTCCTCTTTGCTTGCCCCCCTCAGAAGCAAGCGTCTCTAGGAGGGACAGGGCCTCCTGCAAGAGCAGGGGCTAGCACAGGTACTGGCACTGCTTCACTGGTGGCGGCTGCCTCTCGAGTGATACAAGCGAACTTCGACCAGACACACCCCTGGTGTCGCCTTGCTGCTCGTGTCCACAGAAACCTTCTCTACAGCTGCAGAGACATATCTGCACTTTAATAGAACTAAGGGGCAAGTGCTCACACTCACAGAGCCAGAAAATCCCACTGACGGATGGACTTGGGAGCCATGTTTCCACTGAGAGTCCCCAAGGCCAATCGCTCAGGGGTGACCACCTGGAGAGCAGAGGGGCCTCCGGGCTGCCTCAATCTGATATCAGCAAGACCAAAAATCTGGATTTCAGGCCCACTCACCAGTCCCATTCCTGGAGGTGGAGGTGCAAGTGGCATTGTGAAGTGGGGAGAAATCATCCCCCTTGCACACAATTCATTTCTCTGAGTCCTAGGGAGGAGGCAATTAGCAGCTGTGATTTCTCACAAACATCAGGCTCCTGCCCTGTGGAGAACCAGGCAATTTATAGATCTCACTGAAGGCTTTGGAAGAGATTTAGGCCAGTTATGAACTAGCCATAAACCCTAAGAAATCTAATGCTCTGTATAATAAATATCTAAGTTTCCCTGGAGACCTTCTGTACTGCCTTTTGTTGTAGCCAGGAATTATAAAGTTTCTCTATGAAACCCCCACTTATGTAAGATACATAGATAGATAAAACTGAAAATAAACATGTTGACCACCATTTACAGAATTTTTGTGTGTGTGTTAAAATATCTACACACATTTCCTCATATATAACTCAAAACTTCTAAGCACTTCTCATAACTTCTCACAATAGGAAGGGCTGGCTCCTCCCACCCACACACCAACATCAATGCTCAGTGTGACCCCTGCCACCTCCAGGTGTGCGAGACAGTCACACACACCCATTCATTCTTCCATTTCTTCAGTGCACACTGAGTTCTTACTCTGTGATGAGCATTTTCCAGATGTTGGAGGAAGTGAAGTGAAGTCGCTCAGTCGTGTCCGACTCTTTGCGACCCCATGGACTGTAGCCCACCAGGCTCCTCCATCCATGGGATTCTCCAGGCAAGAATACTGGAGTGGGTTGCCATTCGCTTCTCCAGGGGGTCTTCGCAACCCAGGGATTGAACCCAGGTCTCCTGCATTGCAGGCAGAGGCTTTAACCTCTGAGCCACCAGGGAATCCTAGCCCCATGGATCTTCAACCCCTTGCATGAAGATAAAAAAATAAAGAACCTCAGAGTGGATGAGGGTTATATAGGAAACAAGGAGGGCAGGAGAAGCTGTGGAGAGAGTGGGGAGAAGAGTCTCCCGACCTTGAAGTGTATCTCTTCAAGATGCTGTCTCCTTCCCTCATTCCCTGAAGCAAGAAGATTTCTGGAGCATAAACCCTATGCTGGACATTTGGCCCTGGGGCTACACGATGAATAAGAGACCAGAATACCTGACCCTGTGGTACTTGCATTCTGGTAGGAGAGGCAGGAAAATGAGTAAAATAACAACTTTGTGGTGACTGCAACCATGGAATTAAAAGATGTTTGCTCCTTGGAAGAAGGAGCTGTCTATGACAAATCTAGACAATATGTTAAAAAGTAGAGACATCACTTTGCCAACAAAGGTCCATTTAGTCAAAGATATAGAAGCAGAAGATATTAAGAAGGGTGGCAAGAACACACAGAAGAACTATACAAAAAAGATCTTCACAACCCAGATAATCGTGATGGTGTGATCACTCACCTAGAGCCAGACATCCTGGAATGCTAAGTCAAGTGGGCCTTAGGAAGCATTGTTATGAACAAAGCTAGTGGAGGTGATGGAATTCCAGCTGAACTACTTTAAATCCTAAAAGATGATGCTGTGAAAGTCCTGCATTCAATATGCCAGTAAATCTGGAAAACTCAGCAGTGGCCACAGGACTGGAAAAGGTCAGTTTTCATTCCAAATCCAAAGAAATGCAACACCAAAGAATGCTCAAGCTACCCCACAATTGCATTCATCTCAGATACTAGCAAAATAATGCTCAAAATTCTCCAAGCCAGGCTTCAGTAGTATATGAATTTCCAGATGTTCAAGCTGGATTTAGAAAAGGCAGAGGAACCAGAGATCAAATTGCCAACATCTGCTGGATCATCAAAAAAGAAAGAGAGTTCCAGAAAAACATCTAATTCTGTTTTATTGACTATGCCAAAGCCTTTGACTGTGTCGCTCACAACAAACTGTGGAAAATTCTTCAAGAGATGGCAATACCAGATCACCTGACCTGCCTCCTGAGAAATCTGTATGCAGGTCAAGAAGCAACAGTTAGAACTGGACATGGAACAACAGACTGGTTCCAAATGGGGAAAGGAGTATGTCAAGGCTGTATATTGTCACCCTGTTTATTTAACTTATATCCAGAGTACATCATGAGAAACGCTGGGCTGGAAGAAGCACAGCTGGAATCAAGATTGCTGGGAGAAATATCAATAACCTCAGATATGCATATGATACCACCCTTATGACAGAAAGCGAAGAGGAACTATAGAGCCACTTGATGAAAGTGAAAGAGGAGAGTAAAAATGTTGGTTTAAAGCTCACCATTCAGAAAACAAAGATCATGGCATTGGGTCCCATCACTTCATGGCAAATAGATGGGGAAACAGTGACAGACTTTATTTTCTTGGGCTCCAAAATCACTGCAATGTTGACTGTGGCCATGAAATTAAAAGACACTTGCTCCTTGGAAGAAAAGTTATGGCCAACCTAGACAGCATATTAAAAAGCAGAGACATTAATTTGCCAACAAAGGTCCATCTAGTCAAAGCTATGGCTTTCCCAGTAATCATGTACAGATGTGCAAATTGAACTATAAAGAAGGTTGAGCGCCAAAGAACGGATGCTTTTGAACTGTGGTGTTGGAGAAGATTCTTGAGAGTCCCTTGGACAGCAAGGAGATCCAACCAGTCAATCCTAAAAGAAATCAGTCCTGAATATTCACTGGAAGGACTGATGCTGAAGCTGAAACTCCAATACTTTAGTCACCTGATGTGAAGAACTGACTCATCTGAAGAGACCCTGATGCTGGGAAAGATTGAAGTGGGGAGGAGAAGGGGATGACCGAGGATGAGATGGTTGGATGGCATCACTGACTGAATGGACATGAGTTTGAGTAAACTATGGGAGCTGGTGATGGGCAGGGAGGCCTGGCGTGCTGCAGTCCATGGGGTCACAAAGAGTCGGACATGACTGAGCGACTGAACTGAATTGAATGGCTTCTCAGTAGTCATATATGGATGTGAGTTTGGATCGTAAAGATGGCTAAGCACCAAACAACTGATGCTGTAGAAGTGTGGTGCTGGCGAAGACTCTTGAGAGGAGATCAAAACAGTCAATCCTAAAGGAAGTCAACCCTGAACATCCATTGGAAGGACTGATACTGAAGCTGAAGCTCCAATACTTTGGCCACCTGATGCAAAGAGCCAACTCATGGGAAAAGATCCTGATGCTGGGAAAGATCGAGGGCAGGAGAAAGGGACAACAGCGAATGAGACGGTTGGATGGCATCATCGATTCAACAGACATGAGTCTGAGAAAACTCAGTGAAGGACAGGGAAATCTGGCATGCTGCAGTCCATGTGGTCACAAAGAGTCACACACAATTCACTGATTGAACAACAACAAATTTGTGGGATAGGATAAGTGTTGTGAAGGACAATGCAGAAGGGAACGGGAGCAGATACGCTGGGCCTGGCCAGAGACTTCACCAGGTAACAACTGAACAAAGTGTCCATTGGTGGATGAACAGATAAACGAAAACATGGTATCTACATACAATGGAATATTAATTATTCAGCCTTATAAGAAAGGAAATCCTGCCACTGGCAACAACATGCTGAATTTAGCAGACAGTGTGCTAATTCTAGTAAGCCAGAAAGAGAAAGGCAAATACTACATGGTACCACTTATATGTTGAATCTAAAAAAAAAAAAAAAAGGAAGAAAGGAAGGTGAGTCACAGAAACCAAGAGTAGAAAAGTGGTTGCTGGAGGCTGGGGGTGGGGGAATTAGGGACAGGCTGGTAAAAGTTAAAAAGGTATAGAGAATGAATGAGATAAATAAGGTTTGAGGATCTAATGTAAACCATGGTGACTCTAGTTAACAGCACTGTATAGTATAACTGAAATTTGCTAAGAGTAGAGCTCAAATGTTCTCCCACACACAGAAAACTCAAACATGTGAGGTGATCAATGTCGTCATTAACTCACTGGGGGAATTATTTCACAACATGGATGTATATCAAATCAGTACATTATATGCTTTAAATATCTTATGATTTTTATTTACCAATTAGACATCAGTAAAGGCTAGAGGCGGGGCGGGGGACAGATGAAGAACAGCCAAACAGGAAGAGGGAGCACAGGTGAGTGGGAGAGAGGCCTTCCAGACAGAGTCCAAAGGTGCTCTAGGTAGAGGCCTACAGGGTTTTGAGATAAGATCTAAGGGATAAGGAATCAGTCTTGCAAAGAGCTAGGGCAGAGGGAACAAGGTGAGATGTATTCAAGAAACTGAGAGGGTGTGAGCAGGAGAGCAGAGCTGGCAGTTCTTGTGGGACCCTCCTCTATGGCACGCGTTGCTGGCAGGCTAAGTACATCACATCTTGGGGCCTTGGCAGATGCTGTTGCGTCTGTAGGAAAGCCTTTGCCACCTTCTTCCAAAAAAAAAAAAAGACTGCTCATTTTTAAGGCCCATTCCTGAGACTGTCTGTCCCCTCCCCTTGGGCAGAAAGACCATCTCCCTCTTCAGAGTGTCATCACTGAATGAGTTCCAGCCATGTCAGTCTAGCACGAAAGACAGGATAGTCAAACCTATGGTTTTTCCAGTGGTTGTGTATGAATGCGAGAGTTGGACCATAAAGAAGCCTGAGCGCTGAATAATGGATGCTTTCAAAGAGTGTTGCTGGATAAGACTCTTCAGAGTCCCCTGGACTGCAAGGAGATTAGACCAGTCAATCCTAAAGGAAATCAACTCTGAATATCCGTTGGAAGGACTGATGCTGAAGCTGAAGCTTCAGTACTTTGGCCTCTTGATGTGAAGAGCTGACTCATTAGAAAACACCCTGATTTCTGGGAAAGGCTGAAGGCAGGAAGAAAAGGGGATGACAGAGGATGAGATGGTTGGATGGCATCACTGACTCAAAGGACATGAGTTTGAGCAAGCTCCAGGAAATGGTGAGGGACAAGGAAGCCTGGTGTGCTGCAGTCCATGAGGTTACAAAGAGTCGGACACAACTGAGCAACTGAACAACAACAAGGAAAGATGTATTTTAATATCCTCAGCAACCGCCCGGGGTCCGCAGCTTAGTAGGCGCTTAGTAAATAAGATGAATGTTTGTTGACTGAGCAGTGGATGGCAGGCAACTTTCATCTGACTGCAGACGGCATAAGAGGAATGTTTTCCGGTTCTAGCTTCACTCTCTGCTCTAGGTTACTTCCCTTCTGAGACCCTATTTCCACGACAGGGCAGTCCCCTCCTGGCGTGCTGCAGTCCATGGAGTCGCAGAGTCGGACGCGACGTGGTGACTGAACACCCGAGAGCAGCCCAGACGCCGGGGCGCTCCTCACTTGGAGCATCCCGCGCAGGGCGAGCTGCCGCAGGAACAGCAGCAGGCGCGCGCATTCCCTGGGCCAAGCAGCAGCCCCGCCCCCACCTCAGGCCTGACTGTTCCAGGGCTTTCTGCCTTTCCTGGTTCTACTGTCCCTCCAACCTCGGGCTCGAGTCCCTTCCCAGCTTTGAGGAAAACTCCGCGGCCCCTCCCCAACCCCTCCTCTGCGCTCTGCCTCAGTCCCCGTCCCTCTGGTACTAGAGCGGGACATACTGACTGGGTCCAACTTTCCTCTCAGTACTCAACACACCAGTAACTGTCCCCTCTCCATTCCTTTCGCCATCATACAAACACCATCTTACTTCTTCTCTCTTTAAAAAACAATAATCCTCTCAGCCCCCCATCCCTCCCAAGTGTTGTCCAATTTCTCCTTCCCTTAAGCAGACCAGTCCTTGAAAAGTGGCAGGTAATTCTGTCAGGGTACCTTTGACGGAAATCCTCCCACCTTGGCCAGACAGGAGGATAACCACTTGCCTGAGTTGGCTCACAGCAGGAGGTCCTGGAAAGGAATGCGGTGCTGCCCCCTGGTCCATCTCTCAGTCAAGATGGATTCCAGCGCAAAGGGTTCTGGGAGGTTGGTCGACTCCGCCCTTTTTTGGCCCCTCCCAGAAGTCTTCCGGCTGGAATCCACCTTAGATGAGAGATGCAGGGGCATCCAGGAAGGACCCTGAGTCCGAATGATTGGCCAGAGATAACTCGAAAACTAACCCTACTACTATAAACCGTGAGACCAGAGCCGCGTGGCAGAGCAGTTCTCCTGCGTTCCTTTACCCTGCTGCTCCCCGCCCGAGCACCCCTTCCCAAGTCTTTTGCTTTGTCACCACGTGTCTCAGGGACAATTCATTTCTGCGTGTTAGGAGCCCACTCCAGGGCCCTAAAAGTACATCCTCCTTCTTGCAACAGTTCCTGTCTCCTGCTTGCCTCCCACCTGTCTGCTGTGAGCTGGTGCCAGTCAGCCTCTCACTCCACCCACCACAGGTCACCAGAGCACCCCTGCCCTTGCTGGTGTCAGAACAGCTCTGGGCTGAGCCTGACGGATTTGCCCCTCTCCTGCCCGATACACTTGCCTTCCAGGATCACACATTCTCTTGGCTACCCCCTGCCTCCCCAGGTCCTGCTCCTCCCTCTAACATCTACACACTGGTGAGCCCCCACGGCTCATTCTTTGGACTTCTTTTCTATTTATGCTCATTCCCTTGGCAACTCTGTCTAATCCCAGATATTTCAGTGCCACCTACGTGGAGCCCAATAGTATTCCCTTACGCAGTTACCTTCCTGGCAGCTCCATCTGGAGGTTTGTCAGTCAGGATAAACTAGATTACAGTGCAGATCAACAGGCTACTCTGTGGCTCAGCGGTAAAGTATCCACCTGCTATCCCAGAGACCCAGATTCGATCCTTGGGTCGGGAAGATCCCCTGGAGGAGGGCATGGCAACCCACTCCAGTATTCTTGCCTGGAGAATCTCATGGACAGAGGAGCCTGGGGGGCTACAGCCCATAGGGTTGCAAAGAGTCAGACACGACTGAAAAGACTGAGCACGCGGGCACACTCAATGCAGATCAAACACCTCCAATATCTTAGTGGCTTAAAACTACAGAGGTGTATTTCTTGCCTGTGGCATCTGTTCACCACAGATCAGCTGTGGTTTCTATGCTTATCCATCAGGGACCTTGGTGCTGATGGAGCTCCCACTCTCATTAACAGCCATCATAACACAAAGCCTCGGGTATGGCCCAACAGAGAAGAGAGCAAGAAAAATCATGCATTTTCTTAGCTGCCAACTTCTGGCATGTCTAATTAGTGTCCTCTCTGCTGTTACCTTAAGCAGTTTCAGAATGGATATAGGTACTTAAATGTACAAATAAATGTCCACATCATCTTCAAACACAGCAATCCACCCTCTCCAGTAATGGAGTTAACATTTCCACCTAAGAGGGGGTTATCATAAGGTATTGTGGGCGGCAAAGGATTGGGCCTCCAGCTAGGGAGGGCTTTCCCCAGTGGGGTCTCACCAGTGTTGAACTAGTCAGTGTTCAACAACCAGTCCTCTCTGAAACCAAAAAGCGGGGATTTCCTGCTCATCCAGTGACTAAGACACCGCCTCCCAGTGTAGGGGGCACGGATTCAATCCCTGGTTAAGGAATTAAAACCCACATGCAGCAACTAAGAGTTTGCATGCCTCAACTGAAAAGATCCTGCATGCCTCAACTAAGACACAGTGCAGCTAAATAAATAAATATATATTTTTAAAAAGCCCTGATTTGTACATTTTCACCAGTTATCATGGTGTAAATGCTCCCACCACGAATGATTTCAGGTTACCAAGATTATAAAATCAAGCTCACATTGGCTCTTGTGAGCTGACATGAGCCAGCTCTATCACATACTGGTTTCACCCCAAACTGCTTCATCATACTCCATGACCTGTTCTCTCTCAAAGAATGAGTAGGGACCATCTAGTCACTGGGACAATATTTTGTCCACATTATTTAATTTCAAGCTGATACCAGTCATATTTGGCTCCACTATTTTAATAAAGACCCAAAATAATTTGTACACTAATGTTCATAGCAGCATTATTCAGTATAGCTAAAAGGTGGAAACAATTCAAATGTCTATCAACAGATGAATAAACAAAATATAGTATATATCTACAATGAAATGCTATTCAGCCTTAGAAAGGAACAAAACTCTGATGTGTGCTGCAATACAAATGAACCTTGAAAACATTCCAAAGTGAAATAAATGAAATAGAAAAGGCCAAGTTTAATATGATTTTACTTACATGAGGCACCTTGAATAGTAAAATTCAAAAAGGCAGAAAGTAGATTAGGGAATATATGGGAGTGAAGGAGAGGGAAATTGAGAGTTATTGTTCAAGGGGTCAAGTTTCTGTTTGGGATGATGAAAAAGTTCTGGCAATCAACAGTGGTAATAGTTGCACAACATTGTGAATGTTCTTAATGCCGTTGAATCATACACTTAAAATGATATATTTTATGTTATTTATATTTTACCACAATAAAAAAGGTTTTAAAGAATATCTCAAAATAATAGAGGCTTAAATGCCATTCCTGTCACTCGTAAAAGGCTAAATAGGTGATCCAAGGCTGGTAAGGTGAATTGCCAGGTGATACCAGGCTCTCTCTACCTGAGTACTCTGCCACTCTTAACAGAAGGTCTCCCCCTCATGGTCTGGATGGCTGCTTCTGCCCACACCATCACATCAGCATTCTAGCCAGCAAGAAGCTAGAATATGGGAAAAGGAGATATGCTTCTTCCCTTTAGGAGTACAGCCTGGATATCACACACATCACTTCCACCTTTATCCCATCAATCAGAACATATTCATCTAGGTGCAGTAGACGCTGGGAGATGCAATTTTTCATCCAGACAGGTATATGTCTGGCTAAAAATTTGGTAATTCTGTAAAAGAGGAGAATGGATTATAGTTAGTAACCACTATCAAAGCCATAATAACTTTGTGAAATAATCACTATGATCCGAATTTTAGAGGAGCAGAGACTGGGGCTCAAAGTGTTAACTAGCTCAGCCAAAGTCACACCACAATGAGTGCAGAACTGAACAATCCTGCTGTTTCTGACTCCAAAGCCTGTGCTCTCTGCACTATATGATGCTCTTCCCCTCCAAGAAGTGAAGTTCATCTATCACCTCCAGATATTGCAAAAGAGAGCATAGGCTGAGGGTAGGCGAAAGAGGGGGCACACAGATCATCTGGTGCTGTATTTGAACCAGAGACTTAAGCCTAGTGGCATCTGGGATGAGGGCTCTGGAGTGGCTCTGAGTTGCTAAATGGCCACACATGTGGCAATGTGCTGCAGCCCGCTCTCCCCCGGTCCAAGAGAACTGGTTGGTAAATGTTCAGGAATTTTGTGAGCGGGTTGTCAAACACAACCATTATAAAATTAAGTGATGTAAATTTACAATTAAATGATATTAAAAAACAAAGGTAATACTCAAAATCATCACTTCCCAATTATTCCCTATGTTTCTCTATTCTCTGTGCCTTGAGGATGTTTATGTTTCTTGTGTCTGAGTGGTGGCAATGCTATAGAACAGCGAGCTGCTGCCATTCTCCTGTGTGCAGTCATGTCACCTTGGTAGCTTGACATCGGCCGTGAGTGGAATGTTTACAACATGGAAATCAGCAAAGGTTACAGATCAGAGCTGTGGTTTTTCTAAAATGGGGGAGAAACTGAATATGAGTGTGTTTTGACAGAAGTGGGAGTGTGATACACACTTAGCCCTCAGAATCATACATGGGCTTTTTCCCTTTAAGTGGTGATGGATGGTGTGCATGCCCAGTCGTGCCTGACTCTTTGAGACCCCATGGATTGTAGCCCACCAGGCTCCTCTGTCCATGGAATTTCCAGGAAAAATATTGGAGTGGGTTGCCATTTCCTGCTCCAGGGGCTCTTCCTCACCCAGGAATTAAGCCTGCATCTCTTGCATCAGCAGGCGATTCTTTACCACTGGCGCCACTTGAAGCAGTGAAAGTGTGTTAGTCACTCAGTCCTGGCTGACTTTGTGCCCCATGGACTGTAGCCCGCCAGGCTCCTCTGTTCATGGGATCCTCCAGGCAAGAATACTGGAGTGGGTTGCCATTACCTTCTCCAGGGGATCTTCCTGACTCACGGATGGAACCCGGGTCTCCTGCATTGCAGGCAGATTCTTTACCATTTGAGCCACCAGGGAAGTGATGAAAGGAAGAGTTAAAACTATTTCCAGATGACACGATCCTCTATGACACAGACCCTCCAGATAAAAACTATTATAACTAATAAATGAATTCAGCAAGGTAGCAGGATATAAGATTAATTAATATACAGAAATCTGTTGCATTTCTTTGCACTAATAAAATCATCCTATTCATCCCTCTCTCCCTTGTTTTATTGCTGTCACTCATCATACTTATATATAAGCATACAAAAGCATATATATGGACATAAGACAATTATACGTCAGCAAATACATGGTTGCTTTATTTTGAGCAAATTTATCTGTGAGATTAAGAAAATGAAAATAAAAGTTCTTAATTTTACCTTTATTCTTTCTTTGATGCTTTTCCTTACTATATGTTGATCCAAGTTTCTGACCTCTATTATTTTCCTTCTTAGAAAAGAATGTCTTTTAGCATTTTCTTACAAGGCAGATCTACTGACAACACCTTCAATTTTTGTTTGTCTGAGAAAGTCTTTATTTCTCCTTTACTTTTGAAAAAGAACTTCACAAGGCATAGAATTCCAGGTTGGTGATTTGTTTCTCTCAGCACTTGAAATACTTCACTGTCTTCTCGCTTGCAAGGTGTTTGAGCAGTTGGGTATAATTTTTACCTTTGTTCTTCTATAGGTAAAGTTCTTTTCTTTTTTCTCCGTTGGCTTCTTTCAGGTTTTTTTTTTTTTTTTTAATCTTTGTACTTTAAAAATGACATGCCTAGATATAACTTTTTTTTTAAAGGGTGGGTGGATTTACTCTTGTTATTCTACAAGCTTCCTGGATCTGTGGTTTGATGTCCGAGATTATTTTGGAAAATTCCCAGCCATCATTTCTTCAAGTATTTTTTGTTCCTTTCTCTTCTCCCCCTGGCGTTCCTATTACCATATTACAGTTTTATAGTTGTGTCACAGTCCTCAGATACTGTTCTGTTTTTGTTCCTTTCGCTTTTTTGGTTATTGAGATAACCTCAAGTTCTTTCTTTATCCATGTCCAATCTAATAAGAAGCCCATCAAAGGCATTCTTTACTTCTGTTAGTATTTTTTAGCCCTGCTGCTAAGTCACTTCAGTCGTGTCCAACTCTGTCGACCCCATTAGACGGCAGCCCACCAGGCTCCCCCATCCCTGGGATTCTCCAGGCAAGAACACTGGAGTGGTTTGCCATTTCCTTCTCCAATGCATGAAAGTGAGAAGTGAAAGCAAAGTCACTCAGTCGTGTCAGACTCTTTTCGACCCCATGGACCACAGCCTACCAGGCTCCTCCATCCATGGGATTCTCCAGGCAAGAGTACTGGAGTGGGTTGCCATTAGCACCTCTCTTATGGTTCTTTCTTAGGCTTTCTCTCTCTGCTTCCATTGCTCATAGGCTCTTAGATGCTGTCTACTTCACCCATTGGAGCCCTTACCATATCAGTCTTAGTTGTTTTAAACTTCTGCATCCCTGCCATGTCTGATCCTTGTTCTTTCTCTTCAAATTGTGGTGTCATTCGGTATGCCTTGTACCTTTTGTTTCATAACCAGACATGATGTACTGGGTAAAAGGAATTGCTATATGCATTTTTTTTTAAGAAAAAAATTTTTTTAAGAACTGCTATAAATAGGCCTTTAGCAATGTGGTGCTGTGGGAGGGAGGGATGGTGTTCTATAGTCCTGCAATTAGGTCTCAGTCCTTTAGTGGTCCTGGTCTATGGACTTCCCAAGAGTTTATTCTTTTCCCCTTAGGTGGGACAGGATGGCTTGAGTGGACTGGAGCTGGGTATTTCTCTTCCCCTAGATCACTCAGGCTCTGCTAACACCCCAGCAGGTTTAGGCTCTGGTTAACTAGTTTCTCCTGGGGGCAGCCTTTTGAAGAAGCATTGCAAAATGATTTTTAGCCCCTCTACCTGCCAGCCTCCTGAGTAGATTTTTCTCAGATATTTACTGTGGGAATCTGATAGAGTTCCAAGAGGTAAATCTCAGTGTTGTGGGGACAACCCTGGAGTCTTCAGGTCCCCCTGGAGTTTTGAATTCTGAGTTGTCCACACTGAGTTCCAGTAATTTATCAATTATGTTGAGATTTTCCTACCCTGGCACTGGTTCCCATGCTGGCTTCCACTCCTGGGTCTCCGCTTAAGTGAGTGCCTGTCACGTTTACCGGTCTGCCTCTGCAGTCTTGGGGGGCAGTGGTTTGACGGTGTCCTCCCCTCTTACAGATCCAGGAGTTTTTAGACTATTCGGCTTTTTGTGTATTGTTAGGATGGAACACACCCACTCCAGTGTTCTTGCCTGGAGAATCCCAGGGACGGGGGAACCTGCTGGGCTGCCGTCTATGGGGTCACACAGAGTCGGACATGACTGAAGCGACTTAGCAGCAGCAGCAGGATGGAACAGTGACTTCCAAGCTCCTTACATATGAAACTGACACCCTAAAATTCCTGCATATTGAGAGAGAGAATTTCTGGTAAACATAGTGTTCAGGGGTTTGCCTACAAAAATGATTTGCTGGTATTCGAATCCCTATTGTTCCCTAGCCGCTGTAGCTTGCTGAGTCTTTACTCAAGGCTGCCTGAGCCCTGCCTCTTCTGCTTTGTCCTCACTGGCAGCTACCTAGCTGGTGTGCCTCCTTTTCCCCTAGAAGTGGAGGCAGGATCTCGGAGGAAGGTGTGATGAGTGGGGACAAATGGCTACCCCTGTCCTTTGAATGGGTAAGGTCAGCTTCTCTCTCAGACTGTGAATCGGGTGACAATGTGCTGCCCCTGTCCAGTGCTGAATTCGTCCTGTTGCCTGCAGGCGGTTAGGGGCAGCAGGGACAGGAAGATGAGATGTACAGCCAGGCAGGCGCCTGAGCATGACTGAGCCAGGGGAGGAGGCTGCTAGCTCTCCGCAGGAGTCCGTGGTCTAGGGGCTCTCCCTTATCAAGACGCATGTGCAAGCCCCCATGCCTCACCTTCAAAAACCGAGACAATCATTAAAGATGAGAAGGCTCCGACTGCATCTTGCTGTGCTGAAAAACAAAAGCAGCCTGGCAGTATTACCTGAAATGCAAAGCTGGCCTCTCCCAGCCCCCAGATGTGGCCTCCGTCTCTCCAAGGACTGTCTTTGCTGTCCAAAGACTTGTTTCGTCTTGCAAAGGGCTCCACAACAAGGAACGCCTGGCAGCGTCCACGTGTGGCCCAAATGGCCAGGCTTTCATGCCCCTGGCTGGCTCAGGTGCCACATGTGCTGGGGTCCCACCTGGGGTGAGGCAGATGTGAAGATGCTCACAGCTCACACCACAGCTGGACAAGCTCTATCTCAACAAGGCTCCGGACAGCTCAGCCCCTAGAGGGGGAGGGGGAGGGGGAGGGCTGACGCTCTCAGCAGGGCTTTGCCTTCCCAAGCTGACAAGGGTGTGAACATTCCCTTCACCACTTCCAGCTGTGTGGCCCGAGCACAATGACACAGCAGCAAATACACTGTCAGTATTATGCTGAGCAAATTCATCTGCTAGATCGATTAAGAAAATTCCAAGCTTTTCTTTTAACCTCTACTTATTCTTTGATGCTATTCTTTTATGTCAATCTGAGTCTCTGATCTGTATTATTTTCCTTCTTAGAGAAGAAACGTCTTTTAGCTTTTTCTTGTGAGGCAGATCTGACAACAAACACCCTCCATTTTCATTTGTCTGAGAAAGTCTTGATTTCTCTTTTACGTTTGAAAGATAAGTTTCGCAAAGCACAGAATTCTAGGTTAGTGGGTTCTTTCTCTCAACACTTTAAATACTTCACTCCACTCCAGGTCTTCCTGCTTCTGTGGTTTTTGAGAAGCTGTATGTAAATTCTTACCTCTGTTCTTCCATAGGTCAAGTACTTTATCCCTCACTCTAAGCTTCTGGATTCCTTTTTCATAAAACCAAGTGTCCAGTTTCCCAAATCCCAAGATCAAGGCCTTTTAAGAGAACAATTGATCGAGTGCCCTCCCTCAGTGGCTCCCTAATCCCCAAATTAACCCTTGATGACATCCTAGAACTTCCAAGTGTGTTAATTTCCTGTTGCTGCTGTGTCAGTTCAGTTCAGTTCAGTCGCTCAGTTGTGTCCAACTCTTTGCAACTCCATGAATCACAGCATGCCAGGCCTCCCTGTCCATCACCAACTCCCAGAGTTCACTCAGACTCACGTCCATCGAGTTGGTGATGCCATCCAGCCATCTCATCCTCGGTGGTCCCCTTCTCCTCCTGCCCCCCAATCCCTCCCAGCATCAGAGTCTTTTCCAATGAGTCAACTCTTCGCATGAGGTGGCCAAAGTATTGGAGTTTCAGTTTTAGCATCATTCCTCCCAAAGAAAACCCAGGGCTGATCTCCTTTAGAATGGACTGGTTGGATCTCCTTGAAGTCCAAGGGACTCTCAAGAGTCTTCTCCAACACCACAGTTCAAAAGCATCCATTCTTCGGCACTCAGCTTTCTTCACAGTCCAACTCTCACATCCATACATGACCACTGGGAAAACCATAGCCTTGACTAGACGGACCTTTGTTGGCAAAGTAATGTCTCTGCTTTTGAATATGCTATCTAGGTTGGTTATAACTTTTCTTCTAAGGAGTAAGCGTCTTTTAATTTCATGGCTGCAGTCACCATCTGCAGTGATTTTGGAGCCCAAAAAAATAGTCTGACACTGTTTCCACTGCTTGGCCATCTATTTCCCATGAAGTGATAGGACCGGATGCCATGATCTTCGTTTTCTGAATGTTGAGCTTTAAGCCAACTTTTTCACTCTCCTCTTTCACTTTTCATCAAGAGGCTTTTTAGTTCCTCTTCACTTTCTGCCATAAGGGTGGTGTCATCTGCATATCTGAGGTTATTGATATTTCTCCCGGCAATCTCGATTCCAGCTTGTGTTTCTTCCAGCCCAGCGTTTCTCCTGATGTACTCTGCATATAAGTTAAATAAGCAGGGTGACAGTATACAGCCTTGACGCACTCCTTTTCCTATTTGGAACCAGTCTGTTGTTCCATGTCCAGTTCTAACTGTTGCTTCCTGACCTGCATATAGGTTTCTCAAGAGGCAGGTAAGGTGGTCTGGTATTCCCATCTCTTTCAGAATTTTCCACACTTTATTGTGATCCACACAGTCAAAGGCTTTGGCATAGTCAATAAAGCAGAAATCGATGTTTTTCTGGAACTCTCTTGCTTTTTCGATGATCCAGCTGTGTAGATGACCACAAAGTTAGTGGCTTGAAACAACACACAAATTCACTATCTTCTAGGTTTGGAGTTCTGAAGTCCAAAACAAATCTCTCTGGATCAAGATCAAGGTTTCCATAACGTCAAGCTCCTTACTGGAGGTTCAAGGGTAGGATTCATTTCCTTGCCTTTCCAGCGTCTTGGAGCTGCTGCTCTCCTTGGCTCGTGCCCCATCCTCCACCTTCAAAGTGAGCAACACTCAGTTGAAGCTCCCTTATGTCACTGTGATGCAGACTTGCTTGCCTCCCTCTTCTACATTTAAAGACCTCAGTAATGACATTGGGTCCACCTGGCTCATCCAGGCGACTCCCCCTCTGTTAAGGTCAGCTGATTAGCAATTTAACTCCATCTGCCACTCAATTCCCCCAACTTCATAACAGTTCCTACACAGATTCCATAAATGATGACACAGCCTTTTTAATAATGATTTTTAAAAATTTTTTTTATTGACGTATAGTTGATTTATAATGTTGTATTAATTTCTGCTATTGCAAAGTGACTCAGGTATTCATATACATACATTCTTTCAACTTTTTATTTTGGAGTATAGTTGATTAACAATGTTGTGATAGTTTCAGGTGTACAACAATGTGATTCAGTTATACATGTATCTATTCTTTTTCAAATTATTTCCCCATTTAGGTTGTTACAGAATACCCCTTGTTGGTTATCCATTTTAAAATAGCACTGTGTACATGTCAATCCCAAACTCCCTAACTATCCCTCCTTCCCACCCTTCCCCATTGGTAACCATAAGTTCCTTCTCTAAGTCTGTGAATCTGATTCTGCTTTGCAAATAAATTTATTTTTATAATTCTTTTCCTTTTTTAGATTCTGCATATAAGTGATACCATATATCTGTCTTTCTCTGAGACATGACCATCTTCAGGGGAGTCACTGCTTTCTATCACACAGGCCAAGGTCAGAATGCCTTTCCCAGGGTCATCTCCACATGATGCATCCAGAGGGGACTTTCAAAAATAAGTCAGTTTGCATGCGTGCATGCTCAGTCACTTCAATTGTGTCGACTCTTTGCAGCTCTATGGACCATAGCTCCTCTGTCCATGAAATTCTCCAGGCAAGAATATTGGAGCAGGTTGCCATGCCCTCCTCCGGGGATCTTCCCTACCCAGGGATCGAAAAAGAATTTCTTATGTCTCCTGCACTGGCAGGAGGGTTCTTTACCATCAGTGGCACCTAAGGTGCTAGTAAGTAAAGCACCCAGCAGACACACAATAACACCCCCAGCTCCTCACTATCCTCCCCATGTCCACCTCCTCAACCACTGCAGTTCCCAAAAGATGAAATGTGGGGAAACACTTCTCAGTCAGCATAGGAAAGATGAAAAAGGAAGGCTAGAAAAACAGGCTGCAATGGGGGGAGGGGTCCAGAGATGCTGCCCAGCCTCCTACTCTCCAGCCCGAAGGGACCACAGCTCACAGCCTGGATGCCTCTGGTATTGAGATAGAGGCTGTTCTGCAGCGAAGGCTTTTCCAGGTCACACAGCGCATGGAGCTTAGAGAGAGAGCATACAGGGGCCCTGAGTGGGTGGGGTGCCCTTTGAGGGACACAGTCCCAGGGTCACGGCAGGGACGCACCTGGCAGGCAGAGGCTGCCTAGAAAGGCTTAGGGCAGGGGCAGTCCTGAGCCCCCTCCTGTACCAGATGCAAAAATAAGTGAGGTTCATAGCTAGGATTTTGACAGTTGCTTCTCTCATATGATAGAAAAGCAGGGAACCAACAGATGTGAGTGTGGCAGGAGTGGGGTGCGGCAGAGAGAATAAACTGGAGTGGGTGGAGGTATAGGAGGGAATTCAAATGTGTCCATCATATTTATTTCCTTAGAAACAGAAGAATCTGAATGGGGCAAAATGCTAACGTGTTGAATCTCAGAGTGGGTTATATTATTCTGTCATTCTTTCTGTCTTTAAAATATTTTTAAAGGGATAGAAAAATGGAGAAAGAATGGCTGATGTGAATTCATCAAGGAATTCATAAAGGAATCACATGAGCCCTCCACCACACACACACACACACACACACACACACACACACACACACACACTAGTTTCAGCATAGGCTAATAGTCCTTTCCTCGATCCCTTTCCGCCCATCATTAAAATAATTTTCTCTGTATGTACAATTTATATAATCATGGTAAGTAGTCATAGGGCTTTTTAAAAATTCAATGGGTTTTCTTATCAATTTAATTATTTCAGCACATTGTTCAAGTTAATTAACTTTCATTGAGTTGATTGACTGTTATACTCCAAAAAAGGTTTTTAGGCTCAACAAAAGAAGATTTGTAGAAGTTCACATAAAATAGCTTGTTTATTACTAAAATTGGAGTCTTTGGATTATTTATCTACATTTTCCAATCTCCTTACCAGCTACTACCCAGAAATAAATTTTTTTTTAATGTGGACCATTTAAAAACTCTTTATTGAACTCATTATAATAAAAGTCATTGCTTGTTTTATGTTTTGGTTTTTTGACCATGAGACATGTGGGATCTTTGCTCTCCAACCAGGGATTGAACCCACACCCTCCGTATGGGAAGGTGGAGTCTTAACCACTGGACTGTTAGGGAAGCCCCTTCTAAAATTTTGTGTTTCCTTTTGACTGCTATTTTTTTAACTGCAGGTGAAAATATGTGAATTACACAAATTTGTGTTCTTTGTTCCCCTTAAGACTGCATCATATTGAAAGAGAAACCAACACAGTATTGTAAGGCAATTACCCTTCAATTAAAAATTAAAATTTTAGGGGCCGGTGCGCGACAGGCCATGTGGGCGCCAGCGCAGCCGGGAACCGCGCGGGTCGCGGTGGTGGAGGTGCAGCAACTCCTGGTGCAGGAGGCTGTAGACTCTATGGTGAAGAGTCTGGAGAGGGAGAATATCCGGAAGATGCAGGGCCTTATGTTCCCGTGCAGCGCCGCCTGCTGTGAGGAAAGCCAGGCGCCCATGCAGCAAGTGCACCAGTGCATTGAGCGCTGCCACGCACCTCTGGCTCAAGCCCAGGCCCTGGTGACCAGCGAGCTGGAGAAGTTCCAGGACCGCCTGGCCCGGTGCACTATGTATTGCAATGATAAGGCCAAAGATTCGATAGATGCAGGAGGGAGTAAGGAGCTTCACGTGAAGCAGCAGCTGGAGACCTGCGTGACCAAGTGTGTGGATGACCACATGAACCTCATCCCAACCATGACCAGGAAGATGAAGGAGTCCCTCTCTTCCACTGGGAAATAGCTGTCTGCTAGTGGCCATCAGGGCTGAAGGCAGGAATCAATTTAGAGGAATGGGGATTTGGGTCTTTTAAGGAGAGTTGATGAATGAGGAAATTAAGAATGGCAGCAAGTCTAAGGCCTGTGTTTCTTTCCTCTGGACGCTGGTTCCTTTGTGTTTCAATCCTAGAAAGTGAAATGGATAAAAAGCAGTGCTAAAATTTGGGTCACAGACAGCACAGGAGGTTTGTTGTGAGCCTGAATTTCATGGGGCAAGTACTTCTCCTGCCAACAGGGAGTCTCCCCTGTACCAAATCAGGGCCCTCCAAGGTACCAGATCCTCTTACTGCACAGATACCAAGAGGCTGGCAGGTTCACGTAACCAGCTTATGGTCTAGTGGAGTATGAAAGGAGGTGTTTCTATTTGGTGTCCACCTGCTGTTTACCAGAAGGATCACTACAACATTTTCCACAAACGAATAAAATCCATGCAGTCACCAATGTAGAAAGGGGCAGAGGTCTTCCAGGGGGTTTGTTTTGCTTGTTTTTCTTTTGTAGGCAAGGGCACGACGTTAAGATGTAAAGTTGGGAGAGGCAGTTTGGATAAAAACGTTGAAAGGGTCCCCGCAGGTACTCCTTTCTGACCATCAAGATGTGGATGTGTGTTTCTTAAAATTCTCACACATTACATCATTCAGCCGGGAGACCCTGCAAAAATGTAAGAAGCGATCTCACACTGGTAAGGGAAGCAAGTGCTCTCCCTCTCACTGACACTCAGCCTTGAGGGGAAACGGGGTTTTGACAGTATAATATGCTCAGATTCAGGAATGAACAGTGAAAGAGGAACTATTAGCTACTTCATTAAGAATATTGTGAAGGACGGGCTTTGGAAAAATCTGTTTCTCATGAAACAGAATGAAAGCCTAAACCCAGTGTTGCTTACTTTGCCCCCTGAAATAACAGAGCTTTGTTGAGACAATCCCCTGGCAACAAAAAAAAATCAAGGGAGGAAGAGTAAGCAACTCAGGGATGAACTGTGGCTCCTTTAGCGCGATGAAGGGACTGCCCTCCATTACCAAATACCACTTTTGCCAGGGCCTTTGCTACATGCGTTGTTCCTGCCCCAGTTCTGGCCCCTTATCATTGTGATAAAGACCTTGTCTTTTTACCAACTTACTACTTGAAATGATAATATTGTCTGTTTGCTGTTTCAAGACTGTGATATATTTCCCTAGTGGTTTGGTTTTCGCAATAAATAAGACTTAATTTTCTTCCAAAAAAAAAAAATTAAAAATTTAAAAAGACTGCACCATAAGCATTTTATCCTATGATCAAGAACTCAAAGTGTAATTTTAGTGGATTCTCCACATTCTTTTTTAAATTTTTTGGCCACACAGCACGAGCGGGATCTTAGTTCCTTGAATAGGGATCAAACCCTTGCCTTAGAGTCTTAGACACTGGACTGTCAGGGAAGTCTTCCACATTCATTTTAAAGGATACCATGCGTTGTTTAAACAACCATTCCTTGCTATCATTTTGCATATTCTGGCACTTCCCTATCACTAGAGTGTGAGACAAACATGTTTGGGTGTGAGCCTTTGACCCCAACTGTTTTTCTATGACCATTTCCTAGAACTAGAGGTACCAGGTGAAAGGGCACACAAGTGTTTAAGGTTCTTGACATCAGCTGCCAAACTGCTTTCCACAAAGGATGTAACAGTGTGATGTGGTCACCAGAAAGAGTCTTTGCTGCAGCCAGCTCGGCAAGAATTTAGGAAACCTATCTCAGGGGCTTACTCTGCTTTTCTTTCAAATTGTTAGTGAACTTGAAATTTTTTCAACAACTGTTTTGAGCATTTTTATGTCTCCTCTTGCCTATCCACAGCCTTTGTCTGGAGTTCTGAGGTTTGCGTGGTCTCCCCGTCATGGGTGTGAGTCCTTTATCTGCTAAAGACAGCTCGTGTGCTCAGTCACTCAGTCCTATCCGACTCTTTGCGACCCCATGGATTGTAGTCCACCAGGCTCCTCTGTCCATGAGATTTCCCAGGCAAGAATACTGGGGTGAGTTGCCAGGTCCTCCTCCAGGGGCTGCAAGAGATAGCATCCCTTTGTCTAACTTTGAAGACCATCTGCTCCAGTTCACCATTTGCTTCTGCCCCAGGTAAGCAGATCTCGGCTGTGAGTCTTGGATTTGTTTGTCTCTCCAGGTTTTGAAATGGCTGCTTGCCCTGTGACCTCAGTCCTGTGATAAGTCCAAGAAAAGTCCTTGACTTGCAATTTTTTTCAGCTTTTTCTTAAGAATGAGAGTAATGACTTCTAAGTTCTTTATGTGAGCTGAAACCAGAAGAGATTTTTCTGGAGCTTTTATATTCTGAATTCAATTACTCTAGTGGTTCAAGGACTATTCAACCATTAAAGAAGTTGAATTTGTAATTTAAAAGCTCCTCCAAAAGCGAAAAGATCTCCAAGCCTCTGGGTTTCACTGGACGAGTCCACCAAAACTGAAGAGTCCTACAACTTTAACAGAATGTTCTGCCCGGATGATTTTCTAGATTGAATCCTCTTTCCATTAGCACAAATTTTCATCTTTAACTTATAATGTATTTCTAGTTTGTGTGTCTTGTTACTTATTTATGTCTTCAGTATTGAACACGAGACTATGGGCAGTTATTCTGACTCTGTATACTTACTGCCCATATTCACCCTGCATATTTTAGCATATTTTCTTATTCTTCCATCGGAAGCTTTAATTCCCTTTCTTTTCTCGTGGACACATGACTTTACTGATGGAATCTGAAGCATGTTCAAATGGAAGTGAACAATCCCTGGTACCAACTGTCTTTATAGTGGCCTGACATGGCTCCTGTGGATAGTCCCCAGCCTCAATTAAAAACAAAAGCAAACCATCACTACCACCATCACTACCACCAAAGCAGCAGGATAACTTTTTTTTGACAGGCAAGTAGGATTTATTGGTGGCACGAGTGAGGAACGGACAGAACCAAGGCTCTCAGGAGCGCAAGGCCCGCCGACTGCCCAGGCGGCCATGATTAGGGATGTATTTGACCCCACAGCCATCCGAGATGGGCTGCTTTTCTGCCATCGTGTTTCCAAATTCATCTGCATTACACTTAGTAAATCCTCACTTGGAGAGGTGGATCTTCTGGCGGGCAGGGAACTTGAACTTGGCCCTGTGGAGGGCCTCAATCACATGCTCCTCGTTCTGCAGCTTGGTGTAGATGGACGTTACAACTTGGCCAAATGGACTCTGGCACTGCCCTGGGACTTTCTAAGAGCACCACACATACCTGTCTGGAGTATAGACAGAGAACAGCATGCCAGTCATGAGTGTCCAGTGGAAAGGGCTGTCTCCAACGTCCCTTAGGGCAACCTGTACGGGCCATGGGCTGCTGTTTGCACACTGAGCACATAACTCTTAATTACTTTCCTGCTAGCCATACTTATGCCATCCAAGGGCTGGTTTCCCTAACTTCCTGTCTGAGGCTGTGCAGGAGGATGTTAGCTGGTACCAGGATTTAAACATTGCACTGGGGGCTCTTAGAAGCAGGAACCATGTCCTGACCAGGAGCTCCTGGTCTCCATCTTCTGGATGGTGGCACGGGCAGGCAAAAGAGCAGGAGTGGTGGGGGAATGTGGGAAGTTTGGGACAGTCATTTCAGCTCTGTTCTCAGGCCAGGAAGACTCTCTGGAGGTCCACTAGGCCAGGTCTCCCAAACCAGGCTGGATGTCTAAAGCACCCAGGAAACTTGTCAAATATGGATTTTTGGCCTCCATTCCCCAAAATTCACTAGGCAGGGCCTTAGAATTTCTAACAAGACCCCAAGGTTGTTCTGCTATACTACCAGTATCGGAACCCTTCAATCCAGTGTTTGTCTGCCTCCAGGAAGCAGCTCCGGAGAAGGCGATGGCCCACTCCAGTACTCTTGCCTGGAAAATCCCATGGACGGAGGAGCCTGGTAGGCTGCAGTTCATGGGGTCGCAAAGAGTCGGACACAACTGAGGGACTTCACTTTCGATTTTCACTTTCATGCATTGGACAAGGAAATGGCAACCCACTCCAGTGTTCTTGCCTGGAGAATCCCAGGGACAGGGGAGCCTGGTGGGCTGCCGTCTATGGGGTTGCACAGAGTCGGACATGACTGAAGCGACTTAGCAGCAGCAGCAGTAGCAGCAGGAAGCGGCTCACCTGTGCAAATCTCAGAACCTGTGTGAGGGCTTTTCTCTCTCGAGATATTTTTTCAGAAAACTAATTTCAATCACTCCTTCCTGGTGTTAGTCATACTTTTCCTGGGCAACCCATTCAGTCCCCGAGTAAATAACCAGCTCTGAAGCAGGACACTCATGGGGACTTGAGTTAAACCATGAGAAGTTTCTGTTGAATCTCTGGGTGGGTCTTGTGAAGGCTGTTGTCACAGAATAGATTCCCAGCTCCACAGCTGAGATTAGAATTTTTAAAAGCAGCTGGTGGAGATGCTGCTCTTTTTGCCAGAGTGAGGCCTGTGTGTGTGTCTGGTAGGTGATACCCACGGTCCTGCCAAGAAGGCAAGACCCTCAAAACGCAGTGACCTGCCCTGTCTCCCACCAGGATGTCCCTTGCTCTAACATCTCCCTTTCTGGCTCCAACTTCATTTCTCCAGCTTTGACTCATTTAGCTTCCAACTCCCGAGCACAACACCCACGTCCCAGCATTTGCTGGGCAAACTCCCCTGTCCAGAGCAGCACTCCCAGTGATTGTCTTTGCCAACAGCTCAGAGCTTGTCAGACAAATGAGTTTTCTGTCTTTCTTATCCAACCCTGATCAAACTTGCTCAAAATGGCACCTGCTTCAATCTCTCTCTTGCACTTTGTCCTGCTCTTGATCTGCTGGAGCAGCTGCTGCCAAGTGTGTCCAAAGGTAACCTCAGCTTTACTGCACAACTGTGTGCCCAGCTGTCCCAGGAAGCCAGGGATGAAGTTCCAGGAAAGTGAGAACTATGACCTTCTTGGTCCTTTCTGAGATGTGTGATTCTGATCAGGAGGGTTGTGTGGCTGCCCGTTTCCATGGTGTGGCACAGCTGGACAGGCCCCACGAAGCAGGGAGGCCAAATTCCATGAGACCAGCTCACTGGGTGGGTCTGACTTCCTCATCCTCTGGGAAGTAAGACATTGTGTGATGCTGAGAACCTGATATTTTTTGAAGTGCATTACCTTTCAACAAGAGAGTATATTCTTCTATCCCCACTTTCCTCTCCAAGGAAGAGGAAATCTGTCACTCCCACTCCACTGAGGAATAGGATGCTGTCTAGGGCCATAGCACTCAGACATTCTCAGGGTACGACAGTCTAGATTGGAAGGCTTGCTTTTTAAACAATCTTACCCTCAAGTCTATCATGTACAGTTGTGCAGTCTGTGCACTGCACCTTCATAGGATGCTCTTTATACAATCTGAGGTGAATGAGGCAATGAATGCCCTGCTAACCCTAATCCTTACATCTGTCTCGCCCTGCCGCCTTCTGATCTATGTCATGTGCTTCTAAATCAGGGGTTAGCAAACTATGGCCCACAGAGGCCTTATAAGTTTTACTACAAAGGTATTTTGGTGTTTTAGTTTGTTTCCTTACTTTTTGTTTTGGCCACACCACACAGCTTGCAGGATCTTCGTTCCCTTAGCAGGGCCAGAACCTGAGGAATGCTCCAAGTCCTAAAGCACTGGACCACCAGGGAATTCCCCTCTCTACTCTTTTTTTAAATTAATTTTTCATTTTTCCAGAAAGAGCTCATAGATTGTAAGTTTTTTCTGTGTCCAGGGAATCATCATGATCTTGCAAACCCAGGTAGTCAGCTGGGACTCTGCATTCAGAAGAGCCCCACACTTGGTTTAATGGTCTGCTGCTGTCATCTTCAAAGCCTTAGTATTTTTTAATAAGGGGCCCCACATTTTCATTTTGCTCTGAGTCCCACAAATTATACATCCAGACCAGTCCGGAGTTTTACATGTTCAAGAACACTGTTATTTTGTTCTCACATTTACTTTGTTCTCAGTAAACTGGGCATAGAATTTTAGGTTCAGCATCAATTTTCTTCTGAATTGTGTAGACAGTTCCCATTTTCAAGATGAGCAATCAGATGCTAGTCTGTTTGTTGAAACTTCACGTGTTATGTCTCCTTGAGGAAACGTGTAGGATTTTCTCTTTATACTTAGCCAAGGATCCCTGGTGTCTGTAAGAGGTTGAAATTTCACTAGGTGATGGCCATGTGTGTCTCTTCCCCCATTACTGCTTCTTGCCACCTGAGGGCACCTCAAACCAATTTACTTTTAAAAAAACAGAAAGAAAGAAGAAAAAACACAACTATTTTCTATTCTCTATTTTAATAAACTTTAAAGCTCCTCTTTCTGAAATGTTTATTAGATGGAAGATGAAAGCGAAAGTGTCAGTCGCTCAGTCGAGTCCAACTCTTTGTGACCCCATGGACTGCAGCCCACCAGGCTCCTCTGTCCATGGGAATCTCCAGGCAAGAGCACTGGGGTGGGTTGCCATTTCCTTCTTCAGGGGATCTTCCTCACTCAGGGATCGAACCTGGGTCTCCCACATTGCAGGCAACTTTACCAACTGAGCCACCAAGGAAGCTGAGATGGAAGACAGACCTGGGAAATCCAATACTCCAGCCCTCATCACTTACTTTTCCCTATATTCTATCCCTTTGTCAGATTTCCTTAACTTTGACTTCTAGATTATATCTCCAGGCAAGGGTTTTCCCATCAGCCAACAGTGGTCCTCAGAAGAAAGGTCAAGGTGAACCAGTTGATGGCCAAAGCCAGTAGAAGCTGACCCTCCAAAACCATGTGTGCAGGGCACCAGGCATGTCTGCTGTAACAAGTTAAATGTCTCAAAGCTCCTAGCACATTATCAGTGTTCCATAAATGTTAGTTTTCATAAAGGATGAACAGTATTTAAACACCAGCTTCTTAACACCAACTTCTGTTTTTGTTTTTTTTTTTTCCTACTTAATTTTATTTTGGATACCACCTTCTTATGCCACCCCCCCC
>SJYQ01104696.1:243888-351083 GCA_006410935.1 Redunca redunca | reverse complement strand
CCCCCCCAGGCCAGATGCAGTCTCTCTCTCTTTGGAACAATGCAACATGTTTACCTTAAAGTATCGTTAACAATCCCATGGACTGAGGAGCTTGGTAGGCTGCAGTCCATGGGGTCGCTAAGAGTCGGACACGACTGAGGGACTTCACTTTCACTTTTTACTTTCATGCATTGGAGAAGGAAATGGCAACCCACTCCAGTGTTCTTGCCTTGAGAATCCCAGGGACAGGGGAGCCTGGTGGGCTGCCGTCTATGGGGTCACACAGAGTCAGACACGACTGAAGCGACTTAGCAGATAGTTAACAAAAGTACACAACAATAACGATGAGCAGAAACAGACTCCCAAAGAGCTTACGACCTAGTAGGCGAGAGTGTACACCTTGCTCAATTTCCTGACTAGAGTCTCTGTTAGCATTGAATTTGGCCTGAACTGTTACAACATTTGTTGGCGCACCTTCCAACACAGAGAAACTTGTAATCATTCTGAAAATATCTCTGTACTTCTGGCTCATGGGAGAGGGAAGTTTCGTGAGATTTAGATCAAAACTTAGCTAGATGACCAAATTACCTTTGTGGCATCTGTACTTTTCTGTAAAGATCCTGCTCACTCAAACACACAGCAGGACAAATCCACACATTATTTGTAATAGGTGGCAACAATATGCAGAAGGAAGTCCAAATGAAAACAAAACAAAAGCTCTAAAGGGAATGAGACTACTTTGCTACCAATGTCCTGGCTGACCACTCTTTAGCTCTATGATCTTGGGCAAGTCACTTAACTTCTCGGAGCTTCATTTTACTCCTTGGTAAAATGGGGATGGTTTTTGGAGACACCTTTCAGATGTACCTGGTTCCATCCTCCACATTCTCCATATATACTTCCACATCCACAAAATCCAAAATTTTGTGAGGTACCCAGAACTGATAGGATGAGATAAGGCATTTTTGATGACCATCTTTCCATTCCTCAAACCCACCAGATTCCCAATTGTATATTTTCTGCCAAGCTCATCACAGGGTCGCTGCCGTTGGTTGAACATTCTTTTAACTGCTCGTTTACAGGGAGGGGACCTACTGCTTTTCCATAAGAGTGGGTCTCTTGGGAGCTCCGTCCACAAGTCCATGATGGTTTGAGTTGCAATAAAAAGATAAAAAGCTTATGTTTTAAAATGAAGCTATTCTTTGCTGCTCCTTGCTGCTCAGTCTCTCTTCCAGAAAACAGATTAGGAACCAGGAAACCCTGGCTTTTAAAAGGAATTCTGAGCCACACATCAGATTATAAAGAACAGGTTGGAAGTGTGGTAAGAATGCCAGTTGCTTGAATGCTGAGGATGGGTTTATCTTCGGACACCCAGGGCTTTACGTGCAAGTCTTGGTGATATCCGTTTTGAGCCCTCAGGCCTCATTCCTCTTCCTTGCGTCTCATATCTCTGACAGTGGTGGTTGCTCAATAGCTATGTGTGTGACACCTGTGCTAATGGCTGGCTCCTGTCCCCACAGGCCAAAGAAGAAGGGTGAGCTGGATGTCAGCTCCAATTCACAGGTCACAGGACTGTGAGTCATAGAATTCCATGTTATATTAATTTAAAAATTCCATTATAATAGTAAACAAACCCCTTAGCAGAGCCAGCTTATTGTTTTCAGATTCCTTCTTTATCAGCATTAGGGACTGGAGCTATGGAGGGAATGTATCAAGAGCATCACTTCCTAGGGTTGTTATGGGTTAGGTTTAGGGAGTTGTGAATCGTGTTCATCAGCCATGCAGTTTAAAAGCATTCATCCCTCAAGATTTGTGCTTTCAGACTAAAAAGATGTCACTAATCTTATTCTACCGTTGGTGCCATGGGGTTTTGAGCAATGCAGAATACTGGGGTACTTTACTATCTGAAGTTTTCAGAACCTTCCTGATTTCTGAGAATTTGGCATTTCTCAAAAATATAAGCATTTTGGTTTTTCTGGCTTGGTAGAAATGGATAGCCCTATGGCTATTAGATGACAAGGAGTCAGCATGGCTCCAACCATAAGAATGAGAAATGTGATTCTAGGGAGGGCCAAGGCTGCAAGCTCTGGAGCCACTGGTGGGCATGGTAAGCAAGGCATGTGAGGCCCACAAAAGCTAAAGATAGAAAGGTTTAAAAGGAAGGTGCTTTAGGGAGAGGACATAGAAATGACAGTTTCCAGATGGGGTACTGACTGCAAACTATATTTGATTTTCATCTCAGCTAGGTTTGGGGCCAAATTCTCTAAAAGCAGTGCAAATCCCACACCACTTTTCCTGCACTGGCTAATTCTTGTCGACCTTTCTGCAGTAAAGTGAACTCTCCATAGACTAACTATGGAAACAAGATGCAAGTATGTTTTGCAGTGATGGAAGCCTCTCCCTAGCCAGGTCCCAAGCTTGGACAAAAGGAATCTAGACAACAATGATCTCAAAGTCTGATCCAAGAGCTCTGTTTCTAGGACAGCTGGGGAAGATCCGACTGGAGACCAATCCACCCATCTGTAACCACTATAAACTGAACAAGACCAAGAAACAGCTCCCTGAAGGCACCAGAGAAGAAACACAGGCAAGCAGAGTCAGGAAGGAATGGAGAGAACAGCATGTTCACAACTCTTAGCCTGAGGAACTCTGCCACATCCCAGGACTCTGGTAGACAACCAGCAGTCTTTCTGGCTTCAAGAGCCAGAGAGCAGAGTATAGGGCAAACATGGTTGTTGCTCAGTCACTAGGTCGTGTCTGACTCTTTGTGACCCCAGGGACTGCCGCACTCCAGGCTTCCCTGTCCTTCACCAACTCTTGGAGTTTGCTCAAACTCATGTCCATTGAGTCAGTGATGCCATCCAACCATCTCATCCTCTGTCGTACCCTACTCCCCTTGCCTTCAATCTTTCCCAGCATCAGGGTCCTTTCTAATGAATTGGCTCTTCCCATCAGGTGGCCAAAGTATTAGAGCTTCAGCTTCAGCATCAGTCCTTGCAATGAATATTCAGAGTTGACTTCCTTTAGGATGGACTGGTTTGATCCTCTTGCAGTCAAGGGACTTTCAGGAGTCTTCTCTAACACTACAGTTTGAAAGCATCAATTCTTCAGCGCTCAGCCTTCTTTATGGTCCAATTCTCACATCTGTACATGACTACTGGAAAAACCATAGCTTTGACCATCAAACCTTTGTTGGCAACCATGGTCACTGCAAAATGATGGAGAATTCTGTAAAGGGGAGAGCCAGAGAAGGGAGCCTTAAAGTCTGTATATAATCTCTGTCCAAACTTCCAACTGGTTGCCAGGTCCAGATTATAGCTAAGGATGTAACAACTGAACTGAGATTTCAGCTGTCACCAGGAGAGAATGTTTGTAGTGGTCTGAATCCAATCAAATTAAACAATAAACCAAACAAAAAAATCAACCCTCCTATGTCAGACATGTTGGGGGTGGGGGTGGGGTGTTAAAATGTAGATTCCACAGATCAACAGCATCAGAATTTCCAGGGCGGAGAGCCTCAACTCCGTGCTTGTAACAAGCATCCTCAATGATTCAAGCATAGAGCTTCAGCCTCTCTGTTTTCAGAGCTGACGCAGTCTGCACCCCGTGCTCAGATGTTTGCTGAAAACATCTGACTGCACCTGAAGATGCAATGTCTGTCTGCCAAGAGAAATGTGTCAGCTACCCACATTTTTGGTGCTGGCCACGTGAAGCTGCGAAGTCATGGGGAGACACAGAAGAGATGCTTCCCTCCTTCAGATCATCGCTGAAAACCTTCATGGTCTGTCCCATCACACAGGGACAGGACAGCTGCCCCTCAGTAGTCTCCCACAGGTCAGCACGAGGCCTCCTGCCTCTGCCAGCTTTTCCTCGTTGGATCCCACCCACCCCATGGAAAGCAGCATGTTCAAGACTTGAATAGATGTTAAGTTAAAAATGTGTTGGGGTTTCCATAAGTCAGCAGAAACATAGCAAGCTGGTTGGCACAGGAAGGTGAAATACCAGTCATTCGTGTCTGGTGTCTTGGTTACAATATTTAATCGTTTCCACTGCTGTAACTTCCAGCTATAAAACCATTCACAGGTAAAAACTAGGCTATAGCTCATAAGGAACACAACAAACACGGCAGTAATGTTTGTAATGCACCTATCCCCTTGTCCTGGTCATTGTGACTAATACATCTAATTTTACCAAGGAGGACATGGGCCAGTCATTCAGCTTTTCAAACCCGTCTCCACAAGTGTCCCAAGTCATACAATGCAGCAAACCTGATTTAGAACTCTCAGCTCTCACATCTGTCAGCTAAGCAACACTTCTCTCAAAATGGATGCACTGTTCAATAAGGAAAAAGGCCTAGGTTAATTTAGATTTTCAGACAATTAACCGGCACTTCATGAAAACTGTCTATGCCTTAAGTGAGTATATAGAAATTTATTTTAAGGATTAAAATAGTTCGTGGAAAAAAATTCTTTACCCATTTATTTAGTAAATTACTTTGATAAGAATGTTTTTCAGGGATTTCCCTGATGGTTCTATGGCTAAAACTCTGTGCTCCCCATGCAAGGGGCCCAAGTTCAATCCCTTGTCAGGGAACTAGGTCACACACACCACAACTAAAGACGGAAGATCCTGATTGCCATAACTAAGAACCAGAGCAGCCAAAATAAATAAATAAATGAATTTATTTTGGAGTGTTTTTCAATTTTAAATCTGGGGGCTCATCAAGTAATCCTAAAAGCCAGATTCTAGCCAAAAAAGACATTCTAACCAGTTCTAAGTATAATGTTAAGCATTTTTTCCTAGAGAGTTTTTAGAGGAAGTAACAGGAGAAATGGGTGCATGTGAGATGGGGAAGAGACAGAAATAGAGGGAAAGCTTCATATACAGGGAGACAGATATTCTAATTCAAGTCCCCCTTTCAACATGTTTATGCAAAAGACAGAAAAGAGGGCAGCTTCATGTTGGGGCTGTTTCTATTAATACCTAAAGGCCAACAAGGGCCTGTTACAACTTCACAGTCCAATTTTCAACAATTTAATGACTGAGACTTACAGCTTTTCATACTCTGAACACCTGGCCCTCTCCCTACACTCTGGGTCTCACATCCACACAGAACACTGAGCCAGTAGGCCCCTTCAGTTATTTTCCTACCTGCTTTGTATGTAAACAAGATGTCTTTCTATATTTTACAAGCTTTTTATTAAAACATGAGGAAGGCACAAGGATTCAAAACTTACAAAAACATGTATGACAAGGAACTGTCCTCTTCAAAGCTAACTATTATGAACAAACTCATCAAAAAGTCTATATATATATATATATATATATATATGAGTACACAGTAAGTATATTCTGTATGTGTATATATATATATATATTTATGAGTGTATATGTACACTGGGGCTTCCCAGGTGGAGGTAGTGGTAAAGAACCCTACCAATGCAAGAGATGCAGGAGATATGAGTTCAGTCCCTGGATTGGGAAGATTCCCTGGAGGAGGGCGTGGAAACCCATTCCAGTATTCTTGCCTGGAAAATTCCATGGATAGAGGAACCTGGCAGACTATAGTCCATATGATCACAAAGAGTTGGACACGATTGAAGCAACTTAGCATGCATGCATATGCATGTGTGTGTGTGTGTATATATATATATATGAAATGCTATTCTGAATTTTGGGGGGTTTCTTTTGGGTTTTTTCATTAAAGATATTTTAGAAATTTTTCATATTGTCACTTTATAGATAGATCTACATCATATTATTTCATTTATTCCAACTTATAGAACATGAGTAAGTTATTGAAAATTATAGAACATGAGTAAGTTTTAATACATGTATGTACTGAGATCTACATCATTTTTAAGACTATATAAATACTCCAGTGTGGAACTAAATCAGTCATATATTCGGTTCCAGATTTTTCACACTATAAAGTTGCAATGAACAGCTGATAGCTGTCTCTGCACACTGGTGTTGGTGTATTTGTGGGACTGCTGCTGCTGCTGCTAAGTCGCTTCAGTCGTGTCCGACTCTGTGCAACCCCACAGACGGCAGCCCACCAGGCTCCCCCGTCCCTGGGATTCTCCAGGCAAGAACACTGGAGTGGGCTGCCATTTCCTTCTCCAATACATGAAAGTGAAAAGTGGAAGTGAAGTCTAGACACTGGAAACAAAACTGCTTCATCAAGTGGTATGGAGCATGTATCATTTTATGGTATATTTGGTTGGCCAAAAAATTTGTGCAGGGTTTTCTATGACATCCTACAGAAAAACTGAATGAACTTTTTGGCCAATCCAATATTGTAAGTTATTTTTCAAAGGGGTGATTACCTAGTACAGTCTCCCCAATAGTATGTGAGAGTCCCTAGCTGCCCTGAGCTTTGCTAATACATCACCCTAACCATCCTTTTCTGCATCATCACATCCCTCCTCTGTAAAGTTAATCATAAGGTTTCCTCCTCCGGATATCACTTTTTTTTCTGCTCTTTGTTTACTCCTAAAAACAAAGTTGTCTATACTGGCAACTTCCAGTCTACTCCATTCTTCCATTCTCTTTTGTTCTGTAAATTTCTATTATGGAAATTGTCAACTATGCATAAAAGTAAAGGAAATAGAATAATAAACTCTTAAATACATAAGCCCTTATGTATCTGTCACTCAGCTTCAACATAACATTCTGCTGATTTTCTCTACTTCCTGCTCCTTGCCTTTTTCTTTCTGGAATATTTTCAGGTAAATTCCAGTTATAAATTTAACCACAAATATTTAATATGTACTTCTAACAAATAACAGCTTAAAAAAATACAACAGCACATAGTCACTATACCTATTTCACCCCATGAAATATCATCTGATATCCAATTGTCCTAAATTTTTCTTTGATTCCCAAAATGTCTTAAGTTGGTTCTGTGCAAATCAGGATCCAAACAAGTCCTTTAAGTTTCTCAGAACTTTTAAGTCCTATCACCATCATCTTTGTTTTATGCCTTCAACGTGCTGAAGAAAGTGGATTATTTCCATAATCTGGATTAAGCCTGTTGTTTAACATGGTCCTCAGTATCCCGTGCTTTCACAAATTGATCCTCAGATATAAAAGGCTTGCTCAGATTGTGGTTCAACTTTGTTTTGGACAATTCATCATGCCTGGTGTTGGGTTCTTGCTATTGCAATAGGTCAGAGGCGTGCAACTTCTGGCTGTTCCTTTTTTAGTAACACTAAATGTTGATCACTGGGTTCAGATGTTATTAACCTGAGCCATCTTTATTGGCATTCCCCATAAATTTTTTACCAAATACTTTCAGCAGCATAAATACATTATTTCACTACAGGTGACAAAAGGGTGATTTCCTAATCCTGTCAAATCTCTGGCATTTCATTATGATGCTTCAGTGAAAAACTTTCTCTTATCAAGTTAATGTGATACACAACAAAGTCAGGATAAATGCTTCATTTTTCCAGTCAACAATTTTGAAAATACTAAGTTGGTGCACTAGTAGTCTCCAGAGATGACTAATGCATTATTATGACCTCACGGATTTTTATAGATTCATGTCAACTGTTTATTATTATTTTTTTGATGCTCAAATTGTTCCATCTTTGGCCAATGGAAGCTCCTTATAGCTGGCTCCTGGGTCCTTTTGACATCACCTTACTCTTACTGCTTCCTTGCTTTCAGACACAAGATAGTCCAACCTCATCTTGAATCTTCCCTGCCCCTTTTAAAGGGACAGTTTGGGTGCTAGGGTATGCCTTGCTCCTGGATTCTGATTGCTACCAGAACTTTTCAATGGGTAAAGCTATGCAATATGCATTTCTTAAGAAGACAAAAATAGATCACTGTTTTTTGCTGGTATTTTCAGTGAAAAATGCAATTCCGGGTTTTTACTTGATTTTATTCTTGTGGCTCTTCCTCTCTTGTACAAAAACCTTGGCTCTTAACTCCTTCAACATAATATTTGCTTTATCAAATGTAAATACACAGTATTAGAATGACAATACCAATATCATTGCTGAAAATAAAAAATACTAAATGCAGTTCTGTAGTTCTTCAGTTTATAGGATATATTCCATTAGAAAAGTGCAAACAAAATGCTGGGCTTTGTAACTGCTTGAACTAATTCTTCTATGTGTGGTTACACAACCAACTTCATAGATAGTTAAGTTTTAGCTGTTTTTTTTTTTTTTTGTGGTCCCCACGAGACTTGTGGTCTTCATTCTCTGACCAGGGATCAAACCCGGGTCCACAGCAGTGAAAGCACCAGGTCCTAACCACTGGACCGTCAGGAAATTCCCTAAGTTCATTTTAAGAGTTGACTTTTTTAAATGACAGAAAACACTGACTGGGTTCCAAAGTAAAAATTATAAAACAAGATACAGATCTAGGTGCCACCTCTGGCCAGCTCCCTACCCCTTATCACCACACACCGACACGCCCAGCCACACACCCCGCCCAGAGAACTGATTTCTTAGTTACTAGTGTAACTAATCCTACCACTGCCTTTTTTAAAAAAAAATGGAAGCAAATACATGTTTATTTTTTCATTTGTCTCCTCCTTTCTTACACAATCAGGTAACACAATCTCCTGCTCTTCATTTTCACTTCCTCTTCTCTGAAGAAGACTCTGGGATAGCATTTTTGTGGGGAGGGAAGGGGCAGAAGTTCAGGACTGTTTGTATTTTCAGAGCCTGCAACAATTGGTTAGCAATGCTAGCAAAGTCGATACAACCTGAAGGCCAACTCACCACCCTTTTCAGGCATTCAACAGCAGAATCCTTAAAAATAAGACTAGAGACCAACTGAGATGAGTCTCCATTGGAGGTGGGGGGAAGGGTAGGTGGTTCTGAAGCTTTCTCCCTCTTCCTCCTAAAGATGCTCTTCATTCTTTTAAAAAATAGCTGTGCAGCATTCCACTGTTATGAATCCGCCACGTTTCTTCCATCGATCCCCTCTAGATGGACATTTGGGCGGCTTCCACTCTTTAGCTGTTATAAATAGCACTGTCATGAAGACCTTTACTTGTACACTGACTCATATTTTTACCAGTACACCTCAGACAGATACTCAGAAGTGAGATGTAAGGCTGAAGGATAAACTTATATTTAATTTGGAGAGTTTTTAACAAATTCCACCTACAGGAATGGGTACTGTTTGAAGTGCCTGTTTCCTTACTGTCTCACTAACAGAGTGCACTGTATAACTTGCACTTTTTGCAATTCAACAGGGAAGAAAGGTTATCTTGGTGGTTTTAATTTGCGTTTCTCTTTTTATGTGTATCTTCATATGTTTAAGAGCTATTTATTTGCATTTTATTTTCTGTGAACTGTCCATATCTTTTTGCCCATTCTTTCTGGTTCTTTTCAAAGTTTAGAAATTCTTTATGTATTAGGGTTATATCAGCCCTTTGTGATAAATGCTGCAAATATTTTTTGCCACTTTATTATTTACTTTTAACTTTGCCTTTTTTGACCATCTGAAACTCTTTCATTAAAGATATAAATTCCTCCTTTTATTGTTCCTGGATTTTCAGTCACAGGAATGTTTTCCCCACTTTCAGGTCACAAAGGAATTCAGGTACATTTTCTTCCAGTTATTTAGAAGGTTTCATTTTTACAATTGGATTTTACATTTGGATTTTATCCTTCTGTACAGTATGAGAAACAGATTCAATTTTGTTATCTTCCAAATGGTTAACGACATTTGTCTCAACATCGATTTTTAAAGTCTTTTTCTCCACCAATAAGATGATTCCTTTATCATACACTAAATTCCTGGACTTTTCCTCCGTTGTTTATAGTGTGATATAATATCTAGTAGAGTTATCCCTCCTTCTGCACTGTTCTTTTTTTGAGTTCTTCTGGCTATTACTGTTTTTTCTTTATAATACCTTTATGTAAGAAAAAACTTGTTTAACTGGAACCTAGTATGCCCTTTAAATATAAATACACGATGTATATGAATGGGCAAATTTCAAAAGTACTTCTAAATAATATTCTAAAACCGACTCCAGATAAACTAGAGTTTGTTTTAAAATTAGTTTTAGAAGAAAATAGAAATCATACTAGTGGACACATGGATACAGGTAAAGCCAGGGGTGGAACAGCCTTCCCTTAGAATCCAGACATTAGTGAAGTGAAAGTCGCTCAGTTGTGTCTGACTCTTTGCAAGCCAGAATACTAGAGTGGGCATCCGTTCCCTTCTCCGGGGTATTTTCCCAACCCAGGTTTCCGGCATCACAGGCGGATTCTTTACCAGCTGAGTCACAAGGGAAGGCCCACAAGGGAAGAATGTAGACAAGTGTTCCTCAACACTCACTCCATCCCTGATCCTATGATAACTAGTATAAACCAACAGGACCATACCAAAGACAAGAAAACACACACTGGTCCTACTGTAACTATCACAGTCACATTTTTTTCTGTAAAATAAGGTATCTTGTGCATGATGTAGCAAAGGTCAAATGCTGAAATAGATTCTTTTAAGAAAAGAAAACATTTAGGACCCACTGTATTTTCAGGAACTCAAGGATTGTGAACTTTTGTGCTAGCTCAATCTTCATAAAATGACATACAGCAGCCCAAGGTAAAATTCCCCTTTAAAAAAAGAATTATGACAATAATTTTCAAAGAAAGCAAAATCAGTCAGTAGGAAGATAAGTTACACTTGACATTTGGGTACATCTTTTCCCTAAATCACTTGGAACATCAGTGGCCAGAAGCCCCATTTAAGTGAACCTGGTAACTTCCCTCTAAGGGTTAAGACCACATTTCCTGTGCAGAAACCTTGGACAACTGAAAACTGCAATTTGCCCAGCAAAGGAAAATGAACAGAGACTGGAGAGTATGTCAAATAAAAATACCAAAATAACCCTCATTATTTGCACCATTATTAGTTCTGAATCTAAAAAGTAAACACTACTTTTATTCTCCAGGCTAGGATTAGCTTTCCTGTTACCTTCTGTCCTAACCTGCTGCTGCTGCTGCTAAGTTGCTTCAGTCGTGTCCAACTCTGTGCAACCCGATAGACGGCAGCCCCCCAGGCTCCACTGTCCCTGGGATTCTCCAGGCAAGAACACTGGAGTGGGATGCCATTTCCTTCTCCTAGTCCATCCCAAAACAGAGACACAAACTGCTCACTGGGAAGCTATCTGTTGTGCTTCAGTAAAATTTGCTGTTTTTTTTTTTTGTATGGGAAGATACTGTTGAAGACAGAATAACTGGTCTTCCTCACAGTTCATCAACAGTGATAACAACCTTTCATTTCCTAACAGCTAAAACTTTACTAATTAATCATTTTTCAAATGCAATAATCAAAACCATGAAGTCATTGTTTGCTCTAGTTCATCATTTTTATTTACATAACCATCTTTTTCCTAGACCAGCAACGTGAAGCAAAACAGAAGGCAAAGATGCCTTGCTGGTGACCACCCTCTGCCATTTTCTTTTGCAGAGGGTCTTCTCAGTAGTAGCCAGGTACCACGTGGAGCTTTTTCACAGTTTCAAAGAAGCATCCCTTGTAGTAACATAGCAAGAAAGTGCTACACTTGATGGTAGTTACTGTTGCATAGTTCAATCAACCTTATAGAACTTTTGTCATATAACTTCAAGTATGTAAGTTATTTAATCAACACAAAACTCTCCCCCCCCAAAAAAAACAACACCCAATATTAGCTGACTTCTGGTGCCATGAGACATAATGGCACCAATTTTTATATTTTAGTGGTAAAAATATAATCCAGTACTAGCACCCGTCTGTAAGAGTTAGACGAAAATATATGATTGGCTTACTGGAAGGTAATAGTCTTAATGTCCCCTCAGTGAGGGGATCTGTTCCTTCTGTTGCATCCTGGCTCACAGAAAAGAATAACAGTAGTAATGGGCGGCGGCGGGGGGGTAGAGAGACTTTTAGTTAAGGTTTTTCAGTACATGAAATACTCAAAGAAATCAATACTAGAAATCAGTTCCCATCTTCCTAACCAAAACCCTGTCTCAACACTCCATTTCAAAAATGAAGTGATGTATTCTAAGAAAATAACAAATTTTTACATAGAAACACTGAATTTTGAGTAACTCTATCAGTTATTGGACAAGGTATACATAAGCAAGGAAAATAAAGTGCACCTTTGCAGTATATAAAATAATAAACTCAGAAAATCACTTGTTAAAATTGGCAATAAAGATGGCATTATAAAAAGTACCAGACCTAGCAAAGTTAGATAAAAATAAAAATTTCAGTTGAAAAATTACAGTTTTTCAGTATGGCAGAGGGACAAATAACCTTTTATTACAGTTATTGGATTTGGAGACTCTTGTATATTTTGATTTTGTGTAGGAGAAAGGAAAGTCATTCCTCTAGAAGGCACTAACTGGTTTAAATGTGTGAGCAGCCTCATAAAGAAAACATGTGCAAAATACAGTCAGGAAGACTGCCTGGTTCTCGAGTCAGATTCCTTACTCTGCGTCACAGACGGCGAATTACTGCTGAGGAGCGTGTCGGCCGTGTGGCTTTCCCACACCATCTGCAGAGTGCTCAGTCCACGGTGTCACAGATCTCCTTTACTTTCTGGTTGAAGTCTTCTGGCTGATCTGCATACACATAATGGCCTGCTCCAAGAATGGCCTAGGAAACCAAAAGCGGTCAGGTGGTCAGCTGCTTTTACACACTTAATGAAACTGACAACAGCTTCAATGAATGAAACAGGAAAGAAAAAGCAATACTAATCCTCAGTGACTAGTATATGATTAAATAAAGGATCTGAGAGTAGAGAAAATCCAGTGAATCTTGCTAAAGTTTTAAAATGCAAAAATAACATTCTAGGTTGATCTCTAACAGTAGGGCCAACAGAAACACTAGCCAAGGTGAGAATGTGCTGCCTTGGGAGGTGGTAGAGATGCTACTGGACCTGTCTGTTCCTCGTTTGGTCTCTCCCACCTTAGAGATGCTGTGGCTGCAGGACTGACAAGGCCCCAAGAATGGCGATTTGCTGTCTGGACACGAAGATCTGTTTGGATCAAACCCTGACCCCATCACACATGCCTACAGGTCTCTGACCAAGATTGCAGGTATAGCTTCGATGTGAAGGCACAAGGATGACCAGGGAGCTCAATGAAAGCAAAGGTAACAGAACAGACTTCACATGCAACTGAGCACCACACACTTACTATCGTCTTCACGTATGACTGTGGTCGTAGTGACTGGATGCTGGTGCCAGAATTGCCATCTATGCAGGATCGGGCGCCGAAGATCACAGAAACTGGAATGTCAGGGTGCATTTTGCCAATTCGCTGGAGCATTGGCCTTTTTGCCCATCCGTAAGGGATAGTCATGTTTTTGAATGCAGTCTCACCACTTAAAGAGAGAAAAATCTCATGCGTGATTCTGGGGGATAAGTACACATCACACTCTCACCTCTATTAAAACACGCTCATATTCAGATTCTCCATTTAAGAAAGACTGCAGCTTTCATAGAAAATAATTTACTAGGAAGTGTAAGGAACAAGCCTCACAGAAGATATACTTTTTTGTTAGATGAAGAAGGATGTCTTAACCTCTAAAAAGAGAACTCTTACAAAAAATGATCCTCCTCCAAATCAAAACATGTGACCCTAAGTGCCTATCATACAATTATCAAATTTCCTTTGGGGAGAGTGGAAATATGTTTTTTTTTTTCACTCTAACTTATTCACAAGGCAGCTTTTCCACAGGTTCATGACACCAGCTTTTTACCTTCAATTGGCAACATCAACACCAAGATAAGAACAAATTCAGATTAAGTATTCTTTGTGAATTGTTACATATTTTTAATTTTCTGCATATTATGATGTTTGACACCTTTGAAAACCTTTTTTTAAAAAAAAAAACATATATTTATTATTTGGATGCACTGGGTCTTCATTGCAGCATGTGAGATCTTCAATCTTTGCTGTAGCATTTAGTATCTTTAGTTGTGGCAAGTGGGATCTAGCTCACTGACTGGGGATCGAACCTGAGCCCCCTGTATTGGGATTGTGCAGTCTTCATCAATGGACTACCAGGGAAGTCCCCCTAAAAATTGTTCTGCCTGAGAAGAGACTGCCTCTTGGGGTTTACTGATTTTTAGAGATACCAAAGGACTCAGCTGGGATCACCTCTTTATATGCAAACTAACTAACATGGAGCTACACCTCTTCTGTCTGGCCTTCACATCCCAAGAGGTGATGTTCCTCTGCCTTAGTCATCCCAGGGCCAGGTGCCAAATAACTAGAAACCACCTGGATATCTTAGAGCCTGCGGAAATAATTTAAGCAGTCCATCTTACGCTGCCCACCTCTCCCACAGAACCCAGTAAAGGTTCCCTCCTAGGGTTCCCCTCATGCCTGTTTTCTGCCACCTGATCAGAACCTGCTGCATCTTCTGTGGGCCTTCCTTAGCGACCCCGCTCCAGGACCTGTGAGTATACTAAACTTTGTTCTCTGAGCCTCTCCTATGTCTTCTCACGTGGGCCACACCTGACTGACCGTCACATAAAAGAATACAGAACATCTGGCAAACTCCTCAGACAGATCCATTCTGCGGTCACCTCTCTGGTCTCTTTGTGGTACTAGGCATACTTGTGAATGGCCATTTGTGAATTCAAGTTCCACCACAGGATAGGCCACAGACTAGGCCTACATGGGCACACATGATTGTGAAATGTGAGTAGGTGAAGAACAAAACACTGAGACCATGCAGGAAGACAGATGAGCTCCCTGGAACAGGCCACTAACAATTGCTGGGACAAGTCAGTGAAGTGTTCAGACCTAATCCACCCAAGTCAAGTGCCTGGTGAGTCACAGAACATCAATCACTTGCAGACTCCAAACCTCTTCTGCCTCCCTCCCCTTTGGCAGACAACCTATAACCTACTTTATCAAAAAGATGGAAGCTACAGCTATACCTCCAGTGCTCTCACGGCCTCAATCTTTTTAATAAAGTAGGTGTATATATTCTTTGACAGAAGTGGTGTTAGTTGCTCAGTCGTGTCTGACTCTTTGCAACCCCATGGAAGGTAGCCTACCAGGCTCCTTTGTCCATGGGATTTCCCAGGCAAGAATACTGGAGTGGGTTCTCATTTCTTTCTCCAGGGGACCTTCCTGACCCAGTGATTGAACCCAGATTTCCTGCACCAGCAGCAGATTCTTTACCATCTGAGCCACCAGGGAAGCCCTGAGAGAAGTGAGAGAGGCAAGAAAAGAAAAGTGAAGGAGCTATTTCTGCATCTCACCTCTCAGCCTTTCACCCAAGTCTGGATATCAGAAAGGATGAGAAACCATTTTTACATTTTTAAGTATAGTCTATGGCCCACCTTTACTGGAATCATCAGAAGTGTTTGGTAAAGATGCAGCCCAGAACGGCTGAATCAGTCTCATAGACAGGGTTCAGACCCCATATTTCTGATAAACTACTTCAAGTATTCTGGTATAGAAAGAAGAATGGAAACCAGAGCTCTCACCTTCACACTCCATTCTTAATCCTCTCCATACTAACTCTAGGCTCTGGTTTCAGGGCTCCTCCCAGCTCCTCAAGACTTTCAAGCTCCATTCTCTCCACTGGTACCTTGTATCTGACATCTAGAAGTCTTTTTTTTTTTTTTAATAAGCTATACCTTTGCTTGGCTCTCTTGCTTCCTCTAGCTACTATGCTCTCTCTCCTAATCACTGTCAAAATTAATATAGACTCCCCATCTCCTCTCCCCTCTCAGTGTTTCTCAGGCTGATGCACAGTACTGAAGAGGAGCTGTGTACAGAAGGGTGCCATCAGCAAATGAACTTGAAAAGGCTGCCCTGTCTCTGCCACACGCCTGGGAGATTTAAAACCCTTTGGCATAATAAATGGTTTTAAGAAGATCTATGGTATAGAAGACCATTTACTTTTGTTTACACCAGAGCTCCTTTTTTGTACAACATTCATACTCAGTTTGAGAACACTGTTTTATTTGAAATTCTTTATGATCTCACAACTCTGGTCACCTTAACAAAATGCCAGAGACCAAGACTTCCCTCAACTTGTCCATGGGCCCCTTAAGGGAAGAAAGTACCTCTGACTTTTTAATCTCTCATCAGAATCCAGTACAGTGTTTTACATTACAGGTTCTCCATGAATAGATGAGTAAATTAACAACTACTTGTCCTTTTAAATTGAGTCATTTACATACTGATAAATATCTCCTGGACTGCTCACACATTTTCAAAAAAGAAAAGTCTACAACACAAATATAGGGAATTGACAATCGAGACCCTTACCTCGGAGTCTGGACATTACAGTGGTAGATGTATTCTGTCACTGTATCATCTTCAAACATTGAAGAATACTTCCGTTTGAAATCGGGCCTTAAGCGCTGTACTAGACTTAAACCTATGTAATAGAAAACAAACATTTTAAGCTGTAATTAATTTATATAATAGTGTGTATATATATACATATATATATATATGTATATATAATAGTAGAGAAGATTTCGGGGCTTCCCTGGTGGCTCAGTGGTAAAGCATCTGCCTGCCAGTGCAAGAGACGCAGATTCAGTCCCTGGGTCAGGAAGATCCCCTGGAGAAGGAAGTGGCAACCCATTCCAGTCTTTTTGCCTGGGAAACCCCAAGGACAGAGAAGCCTGGCTGGCTACAGTTCATGGGGGTGCAAAGAGTCGGACACGACTAAGTCACTAAACGATACTAAACAAGAGAAGATTTCAGTGTTTGCTTCTATAATAAATATCAAATGCTACATTAGCCATATGTTCAAATATGCATATTAGGTTCAAAAAAGCACAGATCTAGAAATTGCTCTCAAGTTCCCTAAGGAAAGATTACAATAAGAATGAAACACCGTCATATACTGACTTACAGATATGCTTCAGGAGGTCAAAAACAGTTGCCTAAGACTTGTTTTTGTAGGAAAATAAATTCTGTTAAACAAGGCAAGTGAATACAACAAGGTATACCATAAAATTAACTTAATAATTTGTATCTTTTCCACATTTACAACACATTAGCATCTAAACGAAGTAAAGTGAAGTGAGAGTCACTCAGCTGTGTCTGACTCTTAGTGATCTCATGGACTGTAGCCCTCCAGGCTCCTCTGTCCATGGAGTTCTCCAGGCAAGAATACTGGAGTGGGTTGCCATTTCCTTTTCCAGGAGATCGTCCTGACCCAGGGGTTGAACCCGGGCCTCTTGCATTTCAGGCAGATTCTTTACCATCTGAGCCACAAGGGAAGTCAAATGAAGTGAACTGGGATATAAATATTTCTTGGGAAAATGCATTCAGACTTTCTGCTTGGAACACTAGCAGTATTGCCCTCTACGGTCATCCACAGTGGCTCCCACAGCCCTACCCATGAGGTAAGAGGAAGGGGCAGGGCCCCAGAGGAAAGAGGAAGAAGAGTAGGAACCTTTTCTCAAGTCACCGTTTTCCCTTCTAGGGCCCAAGGACTGGCGGGTTTCCCTCTCTGCCATGACTGCCCATTATAGCAAGGTCTTCCTTCCTTCACCTGCCTCCCTGATTCTCTGAAGGAACCACACAGCTCCACCAAGGATGCTCATGATGCAGGAGACATTCTATACCCCCCACCCTGCGTGAGCACCAACAGGAGGCAGAGGGCATGAAAGGTCCCTCCTCGGCCTTCTCCCGCCCCCGTCATTACCTCCTGATTTCCTCTCATCCTTTACTTGCCCCATTACTGCTACCTGTAGAGCTATGATCAAGCAAAATCCATTTACATTTCAGGCCTCTACAGCTCTTAAGCAGCTCATCAAAGGAGGACCTGACACCTAAGCTGGTGAGCCCTACTGGAATGAGGGGTGCTGACACTTCAACACTGTGTGAACTGTGAATTTCCAGATGTTCAAGCTGGATTTAGAAAAGGCAGAGGAACCAGAGATCAAATTGCCAACATCCGCTGGATTATTGAAAAAGCAAGAGTTCCAGAAAAACATCTACTTCTGCTTTATTGAGTACACCAAAGCCTTTGACTGTGTGAATCACAATAAACTGTGGAAAATCCTGAGAGAGATGGGTATACCAGACCACCTGACCTGCCTCTTGAGAAATCTGTATGCAGGTCAAGAAGCCACAGTTAGAACTGGACATGGAACAACAGACTGGTTCCAAATCGGGAAAGGAGTATGTAAAGGTTGTATATTGTCACCTTGCTTATTTAACTTATATGCAGAGTACATCATGTGAAATGCCAGGCTGGAAGAAGCACAAGCTGGAATCAAGATTGCCTAGAGATATATCATTAACCTCAGATAGGCAGATGACACCACCCTCATGGTAGAAAGTGAAGAACTAAAGAGGCTCTTGAAAGTGTAAGAGGAGAGTGAAAAAGTTGGCTTAAAACTCAACATTCAGAAAACGAAGATCATGGCATCCGGTCCCATCACTTCATGGCAAACAGACTGGTAAATAATGGAAACAGTGACAGACTTTATTTTGGGGAGCTCCAAAATCACTACAGATGGTGACTGCAGCCATGAAATTAAAAGACGCTTGCTCCTTGGAAGAAAAGGTATGACTAACCTAGACATCATATTAAGAAGCAGAGACATTACTTTGCCAACAAAGGTCCATATAGTCAAAGCTATTGTTTTTCCAGTAGTCATGTATGGATGTGAGAGTTGGACTATAAAGAAAGCTGAGCACCAAAGAATTGATGCTTTTGAACTGTGGTGTTGGAGAAGACTCTTGAGAGTCCCTTGGACTGCAGGGATATCCAACCAGTCCATCCTAAAGAAAATCAGTCCTGAGTGTTCATTAGAAGGACTGATGCTGAAGCTGAAACTCCAGTACTTTGGCCACCTGATGTGAAGAACTGAGTCACTAGAAAAGACCCTGATGCTGGGAAAGATTGAGGGTAGGAGGAGAAGGGGACGACAGAGGATGAGATGGTTGGATGGCATCACCGACACGATGGACATGAGTTTGAGTAGGCTCCGGGAGTTGGTGATGGACAGGGAAGCCTGGTTTGTGCAGTCCATGGGGTTGCAAAGAGTTGGACACGACTGCGCAACTGAACTGAACTAGACTGGCGAAGAGAGGTTATCTACATCAGTACTGAGGGGATGTGGCGTGGTCACCAAATCATTCTCTATGCCCTAGTCTCATTCCTGCATCCCGCTGCTCTCCACACCCCTAAGGGATGGCACTAAGGGATGGCACTTGGACAAGGAGGGGCTGGGCCTGGGCAGAGGGTGGCAGAGTCTACAGCGACCTACACAGAAGTTACTGCCACACTCTCACCCACCCACTACGCCAATCTTCTTTTCCTGCTAAGCAAACCTGACTTCTGTGTGTCAGTTAGGCAGCAACATTCCCAGGAAAGCAGGTCCCTCACTCGAACCCCTGGAAATAAATGAAGGATGACTGATGAGTCCCAGAAGTTTCTTGGTAGATGGAAGAGCATCAGGGGTGGGCAGAGACACATGGGGAAGCCTGCTGGGGCTTCCAGGGGAGACCTTCTTCCCCGACATAGGGCCTTATGCTTTCCCTTCCTCTTGCTCATAGTGCTGCTTGAAGAGCTGACACTTCTTGTAATAGCAACCACTGAACTGTGAGGTAAAATGTCAAGAGAATCACATACGCAGACCCAGACCCTTTCACCAAGGAGCCAGCTTCTAGAAAAAAATGCTAAAACCACCTGCCTCCAGATTGCTTGTTAAGAAAACAATAAAAGGCCTTCTGCTTTAGGCTGCTGAGGTCTTCTTTCACTTCCAGCCTAAAGCCCTTTTCACTGACACAAGCCATAGGAGGGAAAGGCAGAGGTGCAGACTGTCACCATCCGTGACAACAAGGTGAGTGAGGCTGAGACAGAGGAGTCGAGAGTGAAATGAACTTAAATCAGAGACTTTCCCCAAATCTTTGTAGGAAAGAATGACTTTATCTTCTTAACACTAACATTATGGGGCAAGAAAGGAATCTGAGTGATGGTTATCCCAGGTCATCGATTAGGTCTGGCTTTGTGACCTGTCAGCTGGATATCATCAGCTGGTTAAATGCTCCCCAACAGATCACTTCCTGCCATGCCCCAGGCTAGTAGATACACTACCTGTGACATCGCTGGCTTGGCCTCTTTCAGAATGTTCAAGGTCGCTTAACCTCATCCTTAGCTTAAGACACTTACTCCTTGGAAGGAAAGTTATGACCAACCTAGACAGCATATTCAAAAGCAGAGACATTACTTTGCCAACTAAGGTCTGTCTAGTCAAGGCTATGGTTTCTCCAGTGGTCATGTATGGATGTGAGAGTTGGACTGTGAAGAAAGCTGAGCGCCGAAGAATCGATGCTTTTGAACTGTGGTGTTGGAGAAGACTCTTGAGAATCCCTTGGACTACAAGGAGATCCAGCCAGTCCATCCTAAAGGAGATCAGTCCTGGGTGTTCTTTGGAAGGAATGATGCTAAAGCTGAAACTCCAATACTTTGGCCACCTCATGCAAAGAGTTGACTCATTGGAAAAGACTCTGATGCTGGGGGCAGGAGGAGAAAGGGGACAACAGAGGATAAGATGGCTGGATGGCATCACCGACTCAATGGACATGAGTTTGTGTGAACTCTGGGAGTTGGTGATGGACAGGGAGGCCTGGCATGCTGCAATTCATGGGGTCGCAAAGAGCTGGACACAACTGAACTGAACTGAACTGCCTGCTAATTATCTGTAATGTTTACCATATAAAGATTCCTCTTTAAGGAGAGGATCCTGGTTTCAGTTATCTTTATGCATTGACTGGTACTTTTTAGAGGAGGAGGAGAAAAAGTAAGGTTTGTTTTTGTTTTCAAGATTTTAACTAACAATGGTAATCAGCAAATACACCTCTGTTGTTCTCTATAAACATTTTGCTCTCCCGAGATACAGATATGTGGCATTCCAGGTGGCACAGTGGTAAAGAATCCGCCTGCCAATGCAGGAGATGCAAGAGATGCGGTTTGATCCCTGGGTCGGGAAGATCCCCTGGAGAAAGAAATGGCAACCCACTCCAGTATTCTTGCCTGGAGAATTCCATGGACAGAGGAGTGTGGTGGGCTACAGCCCGTGGGGTCACAAGGTGGGACACAACTGAGTGACTAAGCACAAACGCACACACAGGATACAGATATAAAAGCACTCACCAAAGGGCCCTGCAATCCTGAGGCCAGCTAAAGGGTTAAAGGGAGTCAACGCTGCTCCCAAGGCTCTGATCCAAACAGGAATTGGTCTCTCTTGATCAGCAAGGTCTGGTCGTTCAGGAAAACCCCAAGGCTCCACTAAAATGAGATGACTAATCCTGTACAGGAAAGAACAGACTAAAGATCATTTGGCAAATTCACCCTAGGACTATAAAGAACTTACATGATTTGTAAAGGTAGAATGAACCTCCTTCAAACACCTGGTATTGAAGAGAAAACTGAGGACTGAACAGGTTACATCTCACTCTTATTATATGTGAACTGATGAGATTCGGTAGGATTTGAGGGGTGTCTGGTAGTAGGAGGGCTTCATATTTAATCTATCTAAATGTAGATAATAACGGATGTGTGAAAGGGTATATGATAACTGTAGCTATTCTTGAGAATCAAGAAAAGATGGCATTTGTTGCTTAAGCTACACTCTGGCAAACGATACGGTTCCATATACCTCAAGGTTGATACTGCAGAAATGACTGGAGATTAATATTACACTCATAAAATAACTTCAGGCACCAACGATAGTTATTTCCTATGAGCCAAATCATTCTACAAGTTTAAGAAGCATTAGGACTTTGGGTGGATTCAAAAGGACTTTGAATGAACTTTTCACAAACACAAAAATAATTTAACACTATGAGCCGAAAATACACCCCCTCGTTTGGGATTTCAGTTTGATGAACAGGAACACATGTACCCTACCCATAACATCATGCCATCCTGGCATGAGATTCTGTTCCTAATTCTTTCCTAATTTGCTTCTTTACTGATTAAAGAGATAGAATGGCTTCACTTCAAACCCATATCAAATTGCTTCACGGCACCAAGAGTTTTAATTTTTCCATCTAATGAAGCGTCTTTCCAATGAGGGAAAAACAGGCCAAGTCCTCCTGGTTGCATCACAGCACCACACATCATCAAGATCCTCAACAATTTCAGCTGTAGCCAGGACAGCGAACGGATGCCAGCGAAGATCTCCCAAGGATGAACGGACGCTGATTCTGAAGTCCCTTTCCTAAGTCACAATTGAAATAGAAAGATAAAGAAACCAGAATATGGGAACAGATAGCTATTATTCCCAATGCAAAAAGTTTTATTATTTTTGGACTTCCCCGGTGGTCCAGTGCTCAATAATTCACCTGTCAATGCAGGGGACATGGGTTTGATCCTTGGTCTGCGAAGATACCACGTGCCATGGAGCAACAAAGCCCGTGCGCCGCAACTACTGAGCCCATGTGCTCCATAAGAAGGGAAACCACTGCAATGAAAAGCCCAAGCGCGCAACCAGAGAGCACCTCCCGCTCGCTGCCTACAGAGAAGCCCGCACAGCGGCCCAGATCTAGAAAAGCCAGAATAAATGAATGAATAATAAAAGGTTTAGTATTTTTGTCAGCACAGATTAGTTAGTAATGAGTACTTTGCTATGACAGCATTTTCTCAGACAGAAAGCTTCAGAGAAGAGACCCAGAGCATAGAGCTCCATGGAGCCTTGGAGAATACTCAGTCCCATCTTTCATCTCATGAATGAGAAGAAAGCTGAGATGTACGTGTGACTCATTTGACAGGAATCATTTACTTTTAACGTATGTGTGTGTGAGTGCTCAGTCACTTAGTCACATCCGACTGTAAGCCCATGAACTACAGCCCGGCCAGCTCTTCTGTCCATGGGATTCTCCAGGCAAGAATACTGGAGTGGGCTGCCATTTCCGTCTCCGGGGGAGCTCCCTGACGCAGGGATCGAACCTGCGTCTCCCGTGTCTCTTGCACTGGCAAGTAGATTCTTTACGATTGCTCTACCTGGGATCCAAACTCTATAGTAATCCACAACCCACCTTCTAATATCCCAGAGAAGACAGCTTGATGGGATTGTCAGCTCACATCTAGGCTTAAAGAATGGGTCTAGCCAGGCAGCATGTGAGTCAGCTTATCAGACATCTTCATCGAGATTCAGAGACTAATGCAAACTACAAGAAAAACAAAGAACCAGCAAAGCAGGAACAAGAGAACAGTTCATCAGTTTCAAAACATAAAGAAGCATTCTTCCCCAGCTTAGTCATTACAGTAGGTCCTCAGTCTGAAGATGATGACCAGATTACAGCCTCCAGGCCTAAGAAGTAGATAACACCTGCTCCAACATGCTCATGGGACAGCTGAGCCTACATGCCAACAAGGCTATACAAACCAGACATTCATGTGACATAAAGTCAGCTAGTAATAATACAACAAAACAGCCAGACCCAGAACCAAAATATACAAAGGAGTTTACAGAACCTACTAGGGAACAAGGAAAAGGACAAGAAAGAATTCAGTGCACAAATGAGACATTCTCAAGATGAAGTTAGCCCCAGGTATTTCCCACTAGTTACAAGCTACTGAGGGGAGGGTGGAGCACAGAACAATGAACTTAAATACCTCTAACCGGGTCAAGTAGAACAGTCAGTCTTTCATCTCAAGAGGAACCAATAAGAAATGCTCAGCCCAGCTCCACACGGTCAGGAGACAGCCAGGCAAGATCAAAAGCAAGATGATCTGAAAACCTTTGAGTGAAAAAGACCAGATGTAACCTATTCTGCTGTGACTTGGAATGATCTCTTTGCTAAACACTTTCTAAGTTTTAATAAAAGTTTTCAGTGTCCTTTTCCTTAGTTTATAAGGAAATACCTATAAAAAAGACTGTCTTTGTACAGGATCATGAGTTGTTGTTTAGTTGCAAAGTCATGTTCAACTTTTTGCAACCCCATGGACTGTAGCTTGCCACGCTCCTCTACCCATGGGATTTTCCAGGCAAGAATGGAGCAGGTTGCTGTTTCCTCCTCCAGGGGATCTTCCTGACCCAGGGATCGAACCCATGTCTCCTGGATCTCTGCTACTTGGCAGGTAAATTCTTTACCACTGAGCCACCAGAGAAGCCCATGGGATCCTGAGTGGCAGGAGCCAGAAGTAAAAGAAAATTAAAAAGGAACGCACAGATATAAGAAAGGAGATGGTATCTTTGGCTATTTTTGCTGGTTTACTCTACTCTCCCTCTGTTGCCACCTTCACGGTGATCAGACGCTGCTTGAAGAACACTTTGTAGTGTAGCACAGCAGCCCAGGACACCTCACACAGTGGTTCCTGCTTGTCATACAGCACACCACTCTACAAGTAAAATCACAGGCAGCCTGCCTACTTATTACACATCATGGTACGAGAACTGAGATGAACTAAGGTCATTTTTGGGGAAGGAACATGGGGTTTGTGCCTCCATATGGAATAATCTATTAATCAGTTCGTAATTTCTGGGCCCATCCACCGCACTGCTTTTCCAGAATGGCCCAGGTGTCCCCCTAGCACAGGGCCTTTGCGATTTCTGTCCCTACTGCCTAGAGAGCTCTCCTGCTACTTTCCTTTGAGACCTCCGTGTCAGCTCCAGTTGTACTGCTTTAGAGCACCATAATGGACCCTGAGACAGGGCCAGGTACTCATCAAGAGATCTCACAGCTGGCATGCTACTCATGTGGTTATTTCCGTCTCTTTCCCCAATGCACAGTAAGCCTTATAGGCACACAAAGTCACTCAACATTATTTAAACACACACAACCTGCTGGATTATAATGTTAGAGTGTTTCATTCAACACTGGTATTTCAATGGAGGATTTAGCCAGGTACTCTTACATCAAGTATCACAATTGTTGAATCATTGATTACTGATTCTTGATAATCAGTATCAAGAATCTGGGAACTATATGGGGTCACTGCCACAAGGTAGAACGACTTTTACGGACAGAGGCACTCTGCTGCTCATAGAGATCAAGCACACAGGCTGACCTAGTGTACCAAAAACTGGAAAAAATCAGTTTTTACTTGTTCTCTATTATTGGAATCCTTCCTAAACAAGTACTTTAAACTAGGAATTTTCACTCTTCTCCCCAAACCATCCTATAAGAATAAACCAAGAATCAAAGAACGGGGCTGCCCATAAAAGACAGGGTTAATATGTATAGATTGGGACTTAAGTCCCAGTAAGTAAAAAAAATGTTGCCTTTGTGGTTTTTTTCTCCATGCACAGAAACAATAGAAGTTAAAGAGCTGTGGTTCTCTTAGGAGAAAAATGATGAAAACTGTATCTGTCATACCTGAGGCGGCAAAGCAGAAAGTGGTATTCTCAAAGTCCACTCAAAAAAAAAAAGAAAGACAAGATGCACAGTGAGTGAAGGAAATTAATTGAATTTCATTTGGTCTCTATTAGACCATTTTCCCCTTCCTCTCACCCTCCCACCAAAGTCTTTGTGAAATGCAAAGATTTATTTTAAACTCATGACAGCATAATAAAAATAGTCCTTGTAGGGGACGCTGTGCACATGTAGGAACAAGGACTACATAAGGAATCTCTATACCTCTCTCTCAAAATAATTAAACAAAAGTTTTTAAAAAGGTACTTGGCTCAAGTTAAAGTCGGATAAGTGACATTTAGAGTAGGTAGTTCCTTACAATACAAAACAGACTACTCTACTGCACTGGAGGAAATACATATATGCCACCCAGCAGCTTTTATGGCTCAGATGAAACCTCTCAGATCCAACAGACGGTGACCCTGACGACCACCCATGTGTTTAGCATGAGTGCAACTTGAAGAAACACCTAATGCTAAACCTCACTGACTGTGAGCTTGCTATAATTATGAACACATGTAGGTGGCCATCACTTGTGTTTAAAAACTACGTCTGGATCTGTGAATCTGCTAAATTGTTCAGTTAGTCATAACATCAGATCTTCTATGTAAATTTGAACTAATTTGCTTTGTCAGGATGGATTTCTCTAAGATAAGAAATTAACACAAATGGGGACCATTAATAGTAATAAGAAAAAAACACACTGGCCTTCACTCATGACTTGGGATCTCTGAAAACCCAAAGAACCTTGTTATTGTGAAATCAACTTGTGTTTCAAGATTCAATTTTTACACAGCAAAAAATATAGGCCTTCATATCCACCATATTCTGTAAAGTTTCACTCAATATTTAGCAGCAATCAGCCAATTTAAACATGCTAATTATTTCAAGCATTCTCTCATTCATCCATTGCTAATACTTAGTGGTTCTTGGTCCTCACACAGTAGTTCAGATTTATTAGGCACAAACATTCAAGAATCATTTTCTAAAATGTAGTCAGTTCAATGCAGGGATCACTGGCTTTATTTTACATACTTCTTCTGCTCCCTTATTCTCTTTTATAGATGGTTTTCAAGTGGTTATTCCCTTCTAAATCACTGAAGCATCTTATTTCTTTAGAGCATTTCCCAACTGCAAATGAAAATCTCACCAAGTGACCTAAATGGCAGATAGCCATGAAGGGTCAGGAACTTGTGACGTAGGGTTTCATGACCAGAGCCTGGCCCACTGAGTGCCACGTCCCACCTCCAGGGAATAAATACCACAAAACTGACAAGAAGAATGGACTTGTGGACACAGAGGGAAAGGGGAGGGTGGGGTGAACCGAGAGAGCAGCACTGCCATACACACGCAACCGTGTGAAACAGACAGCGAGTGGCGCGCCAGCGTGCAGCACGGGCACCCAGCTCAGGGCTCCGTGATGACCAGGCGGCTGGGGAGCGGGGTGCGGGGGAAGGGAGACTCAGAGGGAGGAGGCATATGCGTACACGGAGCCGATTCACACTGTTGCACAGCAGAAACTACCTCAACACTGTAAAGCAATTCCACTCCAATAAAAGCAAAATAGATACTTGACCAGAAGCAGGGGAAGCCCGGCCTCCACAGACAGCCATGTTGCCTCACACCAGAAGAGCAATCGCTCTTTGCCCACAAACACAGGCAGTTGTTTATCACTGAGAGTAGGACTTGAAAAAGACAGTAATCCCCAAAAGCCAACTAGAAGAAGGAAATCTGGATTTCTTTTGAAAGCACAGACCTGCCAGTTGGCAAGACTGTTTCACCCTGCAGCAGAGAGCGGACTGTGCTGTGTGAACAGCACCTGCAGGGATGCAGCGGGACGGCCTGGCAGGCGCACCCACACTCTGCAAATGGCCATCATCCCATTCACGGACAGACACCAGTCTCAAAGTCGGTCACAATTCCAGATTAGTCCATGACTCCAGTGGAAAAACACACAGGCAGCACAAAAATGCTCACAATTTTTTGTTTTCTTTCCAAAAAGATGGACAAAACAAAAATGAGCTTTGCTTCTATTTTCTGAGCATGCCAATGTGACCTCCTCTCAGATTAGCAACATAAATAATCGGAAACAGCATAAGAAAATATGGTAAAGGAAGAAGGAGATGCTACAAAGATTCCGAAGTAAACAATCATTAATTTAATGACTCTGAAAAAAAATTCTATAGCAATAAAGGTTAGGGCACAGTAGAATAAAAATGCTACAAGATATAATGTGGGTATATTTTCTGTAGCTTAGAGATGAGGAAACTAAAATTTAGAGTTAAGTCATTTTCTCTAAGCTATAAAGACAGCACGAGAGCCTATGTGTTCTAAGTTCTCTAGTTTCTTACTGCTGCTTCCTGAAACCTAGAAAAGGCTAGGAAAAGCCTGCTGGATCCATAGGTCTAATGATGGTAATAATTGTAAACCATAACAACACAACAGTTTTTACTTGTGGCTTAAATTGTGTACATTCTAATAAATAAAAAGTCCTTTCACAAGCCTCCTACATAGCAGATATAACAGGAAAACCTGACAATATTATTTCTGCTACTAAACTGGCCATCAGCTGTGGCTGTTCGATCTATAGGGTCCTTTAAGAGAATGTCTGTTTTTGAAGGATCAGACACCAACCACCACCAAAGAGGGGAACTGGAAACGGATGCTTGGGTGCCTCTCTTCTGACACCCCCACTCACCTGGATGGGTACTTCAGTGAATAAGCAGCAGCCAGGAACCCACCTAGGTTGTGTCCAAGCAAGATCATTTTGTCCAGTCCAAGGGCACATCGCCACTCTTCAATGGATTCCACAAACTGATTCTCCACTTCTTCTGCGTCACTGTCAAATCTGGGTCGACTACTTCGTCCAAAGCCCAGCAGGTCAAAAGCATAGACAGGTCTATTGGTGCAAAGATCGCCAAAATTCAGTGCCCAGAGTCCAAGACCTCCTCCAAAACCATGGAGGAGGACAAGTGGAGTCTTATTTGAAATATTATGAGAGAGCCTCAGCGTCCATATTTTATTTCCATTAGATATACGAACAGGTCCTTTTTTGTATGTGCAGGGGACACCTAACAGAAACATAAAAAGAGAAATTCTGTTGAGCCTCATGACTTCTGAGAAGGGGAGTAGTCCCAGAGCAACTGGAAATTAATCGTCTAGGAACCACCTAGTATGCATTTACATGACTTTAGCCTAGTAAAGGCTAAAAATGTAATAAAGCCCTTAAAAAAAATGTACACATTTTATTGAACCAAGTAATTCTTAATGACCGTATCTCACACCTTAGTAGGAAGAGCTATCTCAGACAAGTCTCAAGTACCTGTGTCCTAGGTTTCCTGGCAAGTCATATTAGCTCTTTGGACTTCCTTCCACATCTATCAGTGGAGGGTGCTAGAGAGGGACACAGTGGTCACTGAATCCATTATTTCAAGGTCTCTGGCTTTACCGACAATAACAAAGTAATAGTACCTTGTATGTGTAGAACACTTGAAGGTTAAGCATTAAAGATGAAGTCAGACTCAAAAGAAATACTTTTTCCTAAAAAGTCATCATGAATTTAGGGAAGGATTAACAGTATGCGTATTGAACATGTGTTGAAATCTTAAGTCACCACTAGGTTTAGTAGGAAAAGATCACAGGGTATGGCAGGAACTCTTCAATGGGAGTGCTAGGTAGTCTGAGTTCAGATCCACAAAATAAATTATCCAGAGAAAATAAATAATCACAGTTGTGTAGATAAAACATCTTTTTTCTCAGTGCCACAGGACTAAATACTTTAAGTCTCCCCCCAAACTGACTAAAGATGGAACTAATTTGAAATCCTTTTACCTCACATTATCAACTGAACAGCTACACTTTAGATGTATTCCTTAAGGATTTGTGCATATATGTCTGCAGTGGACAAATACCGGAGAACCGCGAGTTTCTTTCCTTTAACCTGAGAAATCATTTTCGGTTTTGTCCCCACATGGTGGCCGAAAGGGAAACCCAGCATTTGTTGAGAATATTAACGAAGTCCACGTTACCTGAGTGAGGGGAAATGACAGCAGTCTGGAGAGGGAGGTGAGCTGGTGTTAGTGCCAAGCCCAACCACACTGGCATTTTGAACACAGATATTGTGTGAGTATTCCTATAAAAAGCACCTGAGACCTCTATGAGAGCTCATCTCACTGTATTAGTTGGTGCTCCTGTGTCTGACATTGGAGCAGGGGCCAATTCTCCTATCTGCATCCCTAGAACCTGCTAAGTCACTTCAGTCGTGTCCAACTCTGTGCGACCCCATAGACGGCAGCCCACCAGGCTCCGCTGTTCCTGGGATTCTCCAGGCAAGAACACTGGAGATGGTTGACATTTCCTTCTCCAATGCATGACAGTGAAAAGTGAAAGTGAAGCCGCTCAGTCGTGTCCAACTCTTAGCGACCCCATGGACTGCAGCCTACCAGGCTCCTCCGTCCATGGGATTTTCCAGGCAAGAGTACTGGAGTGGGTTGCCATTGCCTTCTCCTCCCTAGAACCTAGCAAGAGGAAATCATGTTCATTAGATATATGAAATGAGTTCCTAGGGCTCCTGCCCTTTAAAAAAAAAAAAAATCTCCTGACAAGAATTGTTTCATTTAGTAAACCACAATGACAACCTTCCCAGCTTTGGAGAGAACAAGATTACCCAATGGAGTTTCATGTTAAAAATACATGTAAAAAGGCTAAATGTCCCCTTCCAGGGATATATCCAGTTACGGTTACTTATTCCTGAATCATTCAAATTTACAACGAAATTCACTTGTGGCAGAGAGGATGAAAAACAGGTGGAAGTATCTGCACAAACATACACAATAATAACAGATGTACACCACTTAACCTCCTCCTCTCAACAAAACTGCACAGTAAACATTACTTGAAAGTATATCCACAGATACCTAGGAATACTCTGAGAGTACACGTGTGGGTAAACTTCGGCACTCACAGAAACAACAAAAACAGAAAAGTTTCCCTATTACTATGATGTCAGCATCAAGAATCCTACAATCCTAGAACCAGGAAGAATTCTAAGGATCACCACACCCACTTCCTCTTACAGGCAAAAGCTAGGAGACTGAGAGAAGGGACTTGCCCAAGATCCTGTAAGCCCCGGCTGCCCGCTGGGCCTAGACTAGGTTACATGCTATCCTCCACTATCTCTTCCAATAGACAAGGCCGCTTGTGCTGCAGCACCTGCAGGCTGCTCTCAAGCACAGTCTGGGGACCTCTGGTGAGCTGGGGACCCTTTCGGGAGGCCTTCCCAGGTCAAAACTATTGCCAAAACAGTCTCAGACTTTACCTGTTTTTTCCACTCTCATTCTCTGATAGGTATACAGTGGAGCCTTCCAGAGAACACATGGTAAGTAATGACCAACAGTCTAAATGCAGAAGCACATATAGGCATCCAGGGGTCTTACCTTAAGCCAGACATTAAACAGATCTGTAAAGTTGTAAACAATGTTACTTGTCTCCATACATTTGTTCAGAAAGTAGTTACTTTAGAAAACATTATTTAAGCTGCAATGCACTTATTGCTAGGGTTTTTAAGTAAATTAATAAGTTACCATAGTTTAAATTATACAGTTTATACAGTTTTTTAATACAGTAACTATTGATAGCTATAACCACTAAACAAACACCCTTGGGGGTACTTCTTAATTGAAGAGTATAAAAGGACTTCAAGACCAGAAGGTCTGAGAACCCTTGCCTTCTTTCCACACTTACACACACTTACTGATGACATGATAAAGGAAAAAAAGTTCTTTTGCCAACAACTAACACACAACAGAATCTTATCTTCAGTTTCAAGGCAATGCAATATATTGGACCTATTTTAGTAAACAGTTCAGTTCATTTATAAGAAGAAAACCTTACATTTTAAAATTTTCTCTTCAGCTTCTTTAAGGTGTGAGGTTGATGTAGGACACCATGTGGGAAGCCAACCAGTTAGCCATCCTGACCTAGAGCATCAAAACAAAATACAAAGAGGTGAGTTCATGCTCTTCTCAACTCCCAACTGTTACACAGGGAGAAGAAAAGCAGAATAGAAAGTTCACTGTCTGTGTGATGAGGGAGCTGTCTGCAGGTGACAAATTCACCAAACAGGATCAAAGCATTGTGATAAAGAACTGAGACACAGACACCTTCAACCTGAGGGCCTCCATGTAGGTCTCAAAGTCCATCTTACCTTCATGGACAGTCACACTCCACGCAGTCAAGTAGACTAAAAATGGACAGAACAAGAAAAGAGAAAAAAGCACCCCCCCACCCCCACCCCACTGCAAGACAGTTTCTGATCAGGGTGGAAGAACAAAAAGTCAAAGACCATGAGTTCGATATTTCAATGGCAGGTTCACAGCAAATATAAAACACACTTTCTATGAGGGCAGAGAGAAGAGAAACCTTATTAAAGAATGAGATTTAAAAAAAAAAAAAAAGGCTTCAAATCTTATGGTTAAGAGTAGAACACATTCCTAAAACAAATGCAGAGGTTGGGCCCATGTTCAATTTACCATAGCATGACTGGGTTAACTATTAAAAGCTTTGGATTCCAGCAAACAGCAAACGATGAGAATGTCCCAGGCATCTATCTGGTGGAAGATAGCTAGACAGAGAACAAGCAAGCAGGCCTTGGGCAAGAGGTGAGGAAAGGTACAGTGAGACTCGTAGCAAACCCAACAGAGGGCGAGCCTTCAGATCCTGACTCAGCAGCAGAATGCAGGCACATCCTGGCATGACACGGGACATCAGTGGCCACCTGACAGTTCCCAAGAGCTCAGCACTTGATCAGTATCGCTTAAAGTGTGACCCTTCTCATGAGAGAAAATGAATTCGAGAAGATGAAGCAGATTCCAGAGGAGACGCAACAGCCAGAATGAAGGCTCGGGCAACACGGATGGAGACAAGAAGATGAGGAATAATGAAAAATTAAACCAGGTGAGGGTAAGAACTTACAAATAGAAGATGAATAAGTTCTGGAGACTGAATGCATGGCATAGTGATTACAGTCAACAATACTGTACTGTAGACTTCGTAACTAAGAGACTAGATCTTAAATGTTCTCACCGCACACAAAAAAGAGAATTATGTGATATGGTAGAGCTGATAGCCAAGCTATGGTGGGAATCATGCTGCAGTATATAAATGGATAAATCAACACGCTGTATATCTTGAACTTAACAATGTTACATGTTAATTATATCTCAATTTTAAAAATGAAAAAAGGCAACAAAAATCTAATGGAAGAAACAGGAAACCCAACAATTCTAGTACATGATAGAATGAACTCACTCTACAGTTACTTACTAAACACACACTATCTTTACAGAACTATTCTATTCACTTGGGGCGTATCAGTTACCAAACAAAGCTAACAATGATTTATTCTCCCTGAAGGGATCAGGAAGTTGCTTTTGGACTGGATCTTCACAAATAGGGTATTTCTTTCTTTAAAAAAAAAAAAAATTTCATTGAAGTATAGTGGACTTACAATGTTTCAGGTGCACAGCAAGGTAATTCAGTTATACAAATACACATATATTATTTTTGAATTTATTTTCCATCATAGGTTATTACAAGATATTGACTATAGTTCCCTATGTTATACAGTGAACCTTTGTTGCTTGTTGCATATCTATTTTTTAATTAGAAATCTAGCATTCTATTCATACTAAGTCAAACAAGTAAAATCAAAATGTCATAATTTTTCCTATTAAGCAAAAATTCATAAAGTACATATATCATACATATATATATATGTATACAAAAGCTTTTCTACTACACTTGACAAAGGCTTGAGAAAGAACATCCCCCCCCAAAAAAAGAGATGGAAAAACTGGAGAACATAAACTAAATGAAATGGGAGCACTGAATATGAAATAGAAAAAAATGAAACAAACTAGATAAAAGTAAAAGGTCATCATATAGTCCAGTTGTTTTTAAACATGACTGCTCATTAGAAACATATCTGGAGCTCTGGAGAAAAAAAGCAATACCTGAGCATTTGTACTTTTCAGACAATTTCAAGATAATTCTGATATGCATCTGGATTTTAAAAAGTGATGACAGGTTCTTCTATTAGATCCTAGTTTTGGTGATACAGAGTTCTATTATTTTTCTGTTGATTAATCATGATACAATAATATTAAATGAGTAATACTCTGGTCATAGTTATGTAATCACAACAGTAAAAGATATTTATCAGTTTTCACAATCAATAGACAGAAAATAAAAGATAATTACAACTGCAAGCCATAACTGGAACATGATTAACAATATAAAATAACTACACACAATTTAGGGAGGGTCAAGCAGAGTGATGTGCTAAGTGGAAGGGCATACATGTACATGTTTTCATCCACCCAGCCAGTCCATGTCTTTTGGTTGGTGCATTTAATCTATTTACATTTAAGGTATTTACTGATATGTATGATCCTATTACCATTTTCTTAATTGTTTTGGGTTTATTTCCTGTAGATTTTTCCCTTCTATTGTTTCCTGCCTAGAGAAGTTCCTTTAGCATTTGTTGTAACGCTGGTTTGGTGGTGCTCAATTCTTTTAACTTTTGCTTGTCTGAAAAGCTTTTGATTTCTCCACCAAATCTGAAGAAGTCTTGCTGAGTAGAGTATTCTTGGTTGTAGGTTCTTCCCTTTCATCGCTTTAAATCTATCATGCCATTCCCTTCTGGGTTGTAGAGTTTCTGCTGAGAAATTAGCTGATAGCCTGATGGGAATTCTCGTGTAGGTTACTTGTCATTTTCTTCCTTTTCGGTTTTAATATTTTCTGTCTTTAAATTTTGTCAGTTTGATTACTATGTGTCTCAGTTTTTTCCTCCTTGGGTTTATCCTTCCTGGGACTCTCTATGCTGCCAGAACTTGGTTGACTATCTCCTTTCCCATGTTTGGGAAGTTTCCAGCTATTATCTCTTCAAATATTTTCTCAGGTCCTTTCTCTCTTCTCCTTCTGGGACCCTTTCAGTGTGAATGTTGGTGTGTTTAATGTTGTCCCAGAGGTCGCTTAGGCTGTCTTCATTTCTTTTCATTCTATTTTCTATATTCTCTTCTGTAGCAGTGATTTCCACCATTCTGTCCTCCAGGTCATTTATCCATTCTTCTGCCTCAGTTACTCTGATATTGGTTCCTTCTAATGTATTCTTCATCTCTGTTTGCTTGTTCTTTAATTCTTCCAAGTCCTTGGTAAACATTTCTTTTATCTTCTCAATCTTTGCCTCCATTCTTTTCCCAAGATCCTGGATCTTCTTCACTATCATTATTCTGAATTCTTTTTCTGGAAGGTTACCTGTCTCCACTTCATTTAGTTGTTTTTCTGGGGTTTTATCTTGCCCCTTCATCTGGGACATAACTTTCTGCTTTTTCATCACAGTTAACTCTCTGTAATACAGTTTTTGTTTTAGCCACTGTGAAACTGTGCTTCTGTCTGTCCTCTGATGGATGAGGCTAAGAGGCTTGTGTAAGCTTCCTGATGGGAAGGACTGGCACAGGAAAAAATGGGTCTTGCTCTGGCAGGCAGGGCCTTGCTCAGTAAAGCTTTAATCCAATTATCTGCTGATAGGTAGGGTTGCACTTCCTCCCTGGTAGTTGTTTGGCTTGGGGCGACCCAGACCTGGGGTCTACAGACTCTATGGTAGGATTAATGGTGAACTCCAAGAGGGTTTAGCCAAGGGGGACCTTCCAGTGCCCCCATTCCTGCAGTGAGCCCCTGCCGACCCACGCCTCCACAGGAGGCCCTCCAACACTAGTTTTGGTTCAGTCTCCAGTGGGGTTACTGCTGCTCTCTTCTGGGTCTTCGTGTGTTCAAAATTTTGTTTGTACCCTCAAAGACTGGAGTCTCTGTTTTCCCTCAGAACTCTGCAAAGGCTATAACAGAATCCCGCTGGCCCTCAAGGCCAGATTCCCTGGTGATTCCCAGTCCCTCTGTCAGATGCCCAGGCTGGGAAGCCTCATGTAGGGTTCAGAACCTTCACAAAAGTGCGAGAACTTCATTGGCATTATTGTTCTCCAGTCTGTGCGTCACCCACCTGGTGGGTTTGGGATTTTCGTTTTATCGTGATCGCTCCCCTCCTATCGTCTTGCGACTTCTTCTTTGTCTTTGGACATGGGATATCTGTCTTTTGGTGGGTTCCAGCATCCTCCTGTCGATGGCGGTTCACCAGCTAGTTGCAGTTTTGGTGCTCTCGTGGGAGGAGATGAGCACACAGGCTTCTACTCCAGCATCTTAAACTGAAACCAGAGGATGTTTCGAAAGCTGCCGTGGTGGTCCAGGCACTCCCCGTGTAGGAAAGGCATGAGCACATGCACACAATGAAGTATGCCATGCATGGGGCCAGGTGGCAAGGGCAGTTTCCAATGGCTGCTCTAGCAAATTACCACATGCTTCAAGCCACAGAAATTCAGTCTGTCACAGCTCTGGAGACACGAAGCCTGAATTCAGTATCACTGGGCTGAAACCTAGCTGCTGGCAAGGCCACCCTCCCAATGTAGGCTCTAAGGGAAAAACTCTCCTAGTCTCTTCAAGGTTCTGGTGGCTGCTGGTATTCCTCACCCCAGAGCAGCATCCCTCCAGTTACCCGTGCCCCTACTACCTGCCTTCCCACTGCAGCATGTCTTCTGAAGCAGGAAGTATGTTCCAAGGTAGAGTAAATACACTCAATAAACAGTAGTTGATGTTATACTGACAACAATAGCTATGATTCACTAAAATTGATGAGGCATAAAATAAGAGGTTTATATAAGGTTTAGAGGGAGTGCAAAGATAAATTGACAGAGAATTGTCGTTTTACATAAACTGCTTGTCTCAAAGGTAAGGCTACTTTTAGTTGACCTGCAATGGGAACTGCAGCCTTGCTCCAGCCTTTCACTTGAAGCTTTAATGTTATTTTTGGCATTTCTTATTCTCTGTCCTCTAGAAATATAACATTCCCTGTCCTCTTGCTTCCTGGACCTGAATATCCTTGGAATATACCTCTCCCCTTCTTCCCATGATTCATTAAACTCTTATCAACCTCAGATTAGATTCCATTTCTCCCACATACCCAAAGAGGATTAGATCAAGGTGGCAGGAGGGACTCCTGTAATCAAGCTCTATTTTCTTAATTCTCAAGGTGTGTCCTCAAGCTCACATTTACTCATCAGTATCCTTACCTAACTGAAAGATCCCTGAAGGTAAGGACTCAGTGCATACTCAGTTTCTATCCCAATACTTAGCATATTAATATACATTCATGATACGAAGTTTTTTGCTTCACCTTAAGTGTACTGGTTGCAATGAATTAGAAGTGGATGACTATGAAGCTCTCCATTAATATATTAATATAGAATTGGATTACACAGATGAATGCATGTATGTCAAAATGCAGCAAATGAACACATAAAAACTTAAGCATTTCATAATAAAATTTTACACCAAAAACAAAAAAAGGTAACCAGTCTGAATTTGATAACTGGTTACAAAGAAGGGATAATAGAGGATTCCTAGGTTTCTGTCTGAGATGCCACAATAACAATCGAGAATACATGAATAAGAATAGCTGTGAGGGACTTCCGTAGTGGTCCAGGGGTTAAGACTTCACCTTCTAATGCCAGGGGTGTGGGTTCAATCCTTGGTTGGGAAGCTCAGACCCCACATGCCTTGTGGCCAAAAAAAATGACAACATAAAACAGAAGCAACAATGTGACAAATTCAATAAAGACTTTCATAATGGTTCACAACAACAAAAAATATCTTTAAAAAAGAAGAGAATAGCATTGAATAGAAAAACATGCTAAGTTCTGAATAGTTTGATACAGTATCTACCATATTTTTCTAGGGTTTGTAGGCTCATCCTACTGCATTCCCTTCCCTATAAAATTTCTCTAGGCATTATGTATAACAGGTTCTCAATAAATAATGTTTGTTGAATGATTAAGTCACTCACAATCCAAGATACTCTCAATTCAGGCTACACCCATTTCACAGATGCAAACACTGAAGTTCAGAAATGTCAAGCAAAAAGCCCACGAGTATACCGCTAGTAAGTTCAGTTCAGTTCAGCCGCACAGTTGTGTCCGACTCTTTGCTATCCCATGAACCACAGCATGCCAGGCCTCCCTGTCCATCACCAACTCCCGGAGTCCACCCAAACCCATGACCATTGAGTCGGTGATGCCATCCGTAAGTCAATGACATAAATAGAGGTGTGACTTGAACTGAGTGACTTAAAAACTCTTTTTTCTCAGGAGACCACCTTCCTTAAAACGTCTGAAGCGTTGTCATTACCTACAGAACAAAGTCATATTCCTCAGACCCGCGCAGAAAATGCTTCACATTCCATCCACAGATTAACCTCTCCCCATCTTAAGTCTTTTCACACTGTACTTTTTCAGTACCTCATAACTCCCCAAATTCCATAATATTTTATGCCTCTGTGGCTCTCGCTCTGTCCAGAATACCTTGTCTTTTCTGAGACACTTACTGTCCCTGATCCTGATGCCGAGAGTCACTAGTCACTCCTCTGACCCCTGTCACAGATACAGTTAGCATTACTGCTCTGGTTACTTGTTTATGCTATTTATCTGCCCTACTGCACTCTGAGCATAACGAATGCTAAACCCACGTTTAACATCATTCTTATATTGCCAGTGCCAGAAACGCTAACTGGCTGATGGCCATGTGGGTGCTTCCTAACTGTGTGTGTGAAATGAAGACCTTGGTCATAAGAAATAAAAGACACGGATGAAGGAAAGCAAATGAGGATTGTTTCTATAGGCACAGAGCACCTACAGTACCACCGGTTCTCATTAGAAGATAGGACGTGGGCAAGTTACAGGCCTGAACCTCCCAAAACAAAACAAAAAACAAACAAACGTCAGTGCAAAAAGGTCAATCAAGAAAAGGGTAATCAACAGAATGAACAATTTAGGAAGGTGATCAGAAGCATGGTACGTCACACTTTTTTCTTCACATATACAAAATTTTCCTTTTTATCTGCTAGTCGAATTTCTTCTTGCCTTTTTATCTTTAGATATAAAGACTTCATAGTAAGTTCCATAACTATGTATATATGTATGCATATGAACACACATACACAGAGAGGATTACAGGACAGGACTGTAAGCAGATGTGGGCTCCCCAGGTGGCTCAGGGGGTAAAGAATCCACCTGCCAGTCCAGGAGATGCAAGAGACTCAGGTTCGATCCCTGGTTCAGGAAGATGCCCTGGAGCAGGAAATGGCAACCCATTCCAGTATGCTCCCCTGGGAAATCCCATGGAGAGAGGAGTCTAGTGGGCTACAGTCCATGGGGCCACAAAAGAGTCAGACATGACCGAGCAACTGAAAAACAACATAAGCAAATGTCCTTGGTCAGGTTTTCATGGCAGGTGGGTTATACTGTGGAGACAATATGTGAAAAGAAGAATGCCTGCTCTCATCTCCTCCACGCACACACTGAATCCACAGCTACAGATGGAACAATCTCCTCGGACAATAACCGAAACGCTGGCTGATCAAGCCCTCCATAAAAGGGGTAAACCAAAGAGAAACCACTTCGAAGCAGGTGGGAAAGGCTGAGACACAATCTCACTGTAAACCCTACTACATAGCACAGCTACCCACAATCAGGAGGTAACGCAAAACCCAGAGCTTCTCCCTGAGGAGCAAACAGCTCATAACCCACATAGGGCTCCCTGACTTTGAAGACTGGCACCTGAAAGATGAGCCCCCAAAATGTCTGGTTTTAAGGCTCAAGGCCATGACACTCATGGGGTGTAGCACACCAAGGAATGGTTCTCAAAGGGCTTATGTGTAGCCTCATGGGCACCAGGGCCCAGAAGATCCATAATAGCCTATATTAAAATGAGGCTCCAATCTAACATTCTCTGCAACCGGTTTCAAATCTTCTGAATTAACAGGAGGTAAGACCTCTAGGCATCTCTGACAAATGCTACCTATAACTTATTATCAAGGTATCGAGATAACAGAAAGCATTATTACTATCAGATCATTTGCAAATATGTAAACTACTGACAAATTATAAAGGAAAAACAACTCAAGTCTTCAGCAATGAAATTTTCAGTTTATTCAACTGCCTGCTAAGCTGCAACTAAAACTACTAAGCGGCAACTAAAAGAATCTCATGCTCTTCAGAGCTTAAAATTTAAAAAGAAAGTTCTTGACAAGATGGTCATCAACATCTACGTCTGGCCACAAGTACATGAATTAGTATCAATAGGAAGTTACTCACAACTCAATTTCATTAATTTTTTTCAGCAAATATCCCTCAATAGCAAACACAGTTCTTGGCCAGAGAGAATCAGAGGCCAGTGGTGGCTCAGACGGTAAAGCGTCTGTCTACAATGTGGGAGACCTGGGTTCAATCCCTGGGTTGGGAAGTTCCTTGGAGAAGGAAATGGCAACCCACTCCAGTACTCTTGTCTAGAAAATCCCATGGACAGAGGAGCCTGGTGTCCATGGGGTCACAAAGAGTCAGACACGATTGAGCGACTTCACTTTCTTTCTACAACAAAAACAACAAATACAAGTAAAATGAACTATAATCTACTATTGTCCCCCTCACAACATAGACACATTGGGGCAGAGGAAACACAAATGCAATCTTTGTTCCAGTATTCAAAATATATATAAAAAATCTCAGTTTCTGAATGCCTACTATGCACAAGGCTGCTGCTGCTGCTGCTACTAAGTCGCTTAAGTAGTGTCTGACTCTGTGCGACCCCACAGACGGCAGCCCACCAGGCTCCCCTATCCCTGGGATTCTCCAGGCAAGAACACCGGAGTGGGTTGCCATTTCCTTCTCCAATGCATGAAAGTGAAAAGTGAAAGTGAAGTCGCTCAGTCATGTCCAGCTATTCGCGACCCCATGGACTGCAGCCTACCAGGCTCCTCCGTCCATGGGATTTTCCAGGCAAGAGTACTGGAGTGGGGTGCCATTGATGTGGCAGCCATTAATATAGGAATCATGCCTACCTTCACCTATTCATCACTCATCACAAAACCAATTTTTAAGGGATAGGATTGTCTTGTCTCTGCATTTTGCCTCCCAGTGATTGCCTTAACTCAAAGAGAAGGGGCAAAATAATGTTTTTCTGTTTGCAAGGCTTTTTATTGGATTACATTAAAAACAAGGGCTCTTCAACCGCAAGAGGGGCCAATAATAACTCTCCAGGTTTTTTACAGCAGCTTTTTCAACAAAGTAGATAATTTTTTTTTAAGTGGAGTTTTTCTAAAGTATATTTAAACTGAAAAATATATATTTAACAAAATACATTAAAAGTTCATCTTCACTGTTAATGAAACTGTAAAGACACCTCTCTTCCCTTGGCCCTCGTGTTTCTGTCTCATCAGTTTTGCCTTAACTAGATGACAATGTTTTATATAAATTGCCTTAATTTTTTTCTTAGAGTTATTCTACAGGGTTGAGTGTTAGCACATAATAGGCTCAAAAGCTCATTTTTAAAGGGTGACAGCAAGGTCTACCTTCTCCTCCCTTCAATTTATTAGCTTTTGCTCATGAGTTTCCACACCTTAGCTGGCAACCTCTATGATTCAACTCTCTAAAACTCCCGTCCAACCTCACTTCCTCTCTTTGGGGTAAACTGACCTCATCTTCAAAGAAACCCTTTGCTTCTTCCACAAAATCTCCTATGCCATTTGGAGTTGTTTTTGCATTTCTCGGCTTACTGTGTGCAAGATTGAGATTGGAACTAAGCACACAGTCTGAAGTTTGTCAGATGTCCAGCCATACTTCTGAGGGCACAAAGTCCAAAAGAACAATTCAATTTACCATGGCCATGATACAGTGAACAAGATACAGGGCTGCCTCCTCAGAACTTTGGGAAATACACAGAACGCAAAAATTAACTTCTCTAATAAGCAGATAAACAGTAAATACCATCATACCTTGCTGAGGCCCTGACTTCAGAAGAGATGAAAAGTGTCACCTGTAATATAAACATAAGACGTTCACGATAGGGACTCTATCTATCTATGGCATCAGGAAGATTTTATCATACACTGACTTATCTATTGAGAACCAAGCTCATTAGGAAGGCTGAGGACTCAAGCCCTAAAGCATCTAAACAAAATACTAAATAAACTTGCTTTGCAACCTGTCACATGTAAGCAATATTTTTAGTGAGCAGACTTCTGAGTAAGAAAAGCTTTAAAACACTATACCAAAGGTGGCAACTCTAAGGAAAGCCAATAAGATGTGCTCAGCATATGAAGTTTGCTAACTCAAGAATCTGATTTTAAGCATCCCGAGTTCTACCAAAAAAACTGAAACTTTTCCCCTGAATTTTCTAAGTACTCTTTCTCTCTCTCTCTTTTTTTAGCATTAACATTGTACTTGTATCCTAGGCTATCAACACTTAAATTTCCTAGTAATTCCTGTTTTCTTCTCTAAGGCATTTGACTATCCATAGTGGCATCCCACTCCAGTACTCTTGCCTGGAAAATCCCATGGACAGAGGAGCCTGGTGGGCTGCAGTCCATGGGGTCGCGAAGAGCTGGACATGACTGAGCAACTTCACTTTCATTTTTCACTTTCATGCATTGGAGAAGGAAATAGCAACCCACTCCAGAGTTCTTGCCTGGAGAATCCCAGGGATAGGGGAGCCTGGTGGGCTGCTGTCTATGGGGTCACACAGAGTCGTACACGACTGAAGCGACTTAGCAGCAGCAGCAGCAGTATTACTAAATCTGAATTGCACAAACTGTAAATATTGTGAAACAGTGAAAGAGGTTTCAAAGTATTCTGAAGAAAATATACAGAAGTCTGGTCAGTTTCCACATAGTTTTGGCTACTTAAATAACATTTCTAATTAGGTTACAAGTAAAGAGAATTTCATTATATTACAGGTTTGTTTAAAATGGCCTATACTGACTGGTACTATCAAGAAAGAAAAACTATGTTTATTACTGCTCTCTATAAGCTACTCTAAGCAAGTATTCTATCTAGCTCATTTAGAGAAACTATGAGGTTTTCATTTTTATTATAAATAACCAAACTGATTAGAGTTATGAATATATGTATTCCTCTGAAATAATTCCTTAACCAGTGAATGACTGAAAACTTCTAGAGTGAAAATGATAACCCTTGGGCAAATAAAGACCTTTTATTTCCCCTGGTAAATGACTTCTTAAATCCTACCCAGGAAAAGAAGAAGAAGAAGAAAAAAAAAAGAGTATGTCTCACACAAGTCATAATTTAAATGATTAACATGCCATTTTATCCTTTTTGTCATTTTTATAGTTTTATTTTTGTGTACAGATTTGCTTAACAATCACTCGATTTCTAAATATATGGAATGCTTCACGAATTTGCGAGTCATCCTTGCACAGGGGCCATGCTAATCTTCTCTGTATCGTTCCAATTTTAGTATATGTGCTGCCGAAGCGAGCACTGAACATCTATTATAAATAATATAGACTTTAAGGGCTCATTCAGGGCACATTTTATTCTGAAATGTGTTAGTCAGTGTTGTTTTTTAAGTGTACCACCAATGGGACTTTAAAATCTTTTGTTAGGTTCATTGTCACAGGAATGACATCTGCATTTGCTGGTCTGTAAATGGCATTTTGGAGAACCGGCAAAACAGTGAAGCATGGTTCCCTGTTGGTTCATCCAAGGTCAAGGAGAAGATCCATATTCACAATTCTCTGATATAATTTACGTTTATGATTCTAACTGCTCAAACTCATCCTAGCCAAATTTAAACTTTGAATTTCTTATAACAGTATCTATTGATGTACTTTGATATTTCGGAATGAAAAAGTTTAAATCAACTGCAAAATGAATAATCAAGTACTAGGATTTTTTATCATAATGTTTATGTCAGCATAAATTTAAAACAGTTGAAATGTTTAATTCTTAAAATTTTGTTGAAACTTTCTATTTATAAAGCCCCTTTGGGCTCAACCAGACATTTGAGTAACACAAAAGCTTTGTCTTCAATGATCTGACAAAACAAGTACAGAAAAACGATACTACAGGACATGATGGAGGCACCATAAAGAAAGTGTAGGAAAATACCATGGATCTTAAAAGAAGGGAGATCACCATCTGTTTGGGGGTCAGAGAAATCAACTTGAACCAAGTCATGGAACAATGGGAGGTAAGCAAGGCACATGTGTAGGAAACAATCAAAGACACCGCTTGGCTTGAGCCCAGAGCAAAGGAAGGAAATAACACTCCAAAGTTAGCAGCCTCACCGCCTGCAAAGGGCTTGGAAGTCAGGCTGAGGACATATAATACCACCACACTGTGTGTGCGACTGACTGCATGAGCGCTCACAGTGTCTGACTCTTTGTCACCCCATGGACTGTAGCCCCCAGGCTCCTCTGTCCAAGGAATTTTCCAGGCAAGAATGCTGGAGTGAGTTGCCATTTCATTCTCCAGGGGATCTTCCCGATACAGGAACCAAACCCGCATTTCCTGCATCTTCTGTACTGGCAGGCAGATTCATTATCACTCAGCCACCTGGGAAGCCCTCTACTGTGGGTGGCTGTGCTACATGTAAGACTATGCCTCTTGGGGGTGTAAAAGTAACTATAAAACATAAGTTATGAGGAAACCATCGGCACAGAACATGTACCTAAAACCTGCAATAATATAGAAAAGGGAGTAATGAGAGTCTGAACCAAGTGGCCCCCAGGTGACAATGGGGCTGGAAAGGTCATGCTCCACTTAGAAGCTACTGGACATGGTAATAGATTCTGTGTTTGGATCACTGGAGGTGGGGAAGGGAGAGTGAAAAGACAGTACCACATTTCTTAATCGGAGGACCAGAAGAACCAAAAACCTAAGTTCAATTCAGTTCAGTCGCTCAGTCATATCCAACTCTTTGGGACCCCATGGACCACAGCACACAAGGGCTCCCTGTCCATCACCAACTCCTGGAGTTTACACAAACTCATGTCCATTGAGTCAGTGATGCCATCCAACCATCTCATCCTCTGTCATCCCCTTCCCATCCTGCCTTCAATTTTTCCCAGCATCAGGGTCTTTTCAAATGAGTCAGCTCTTCGCATCAGGTGGCCAAAGTATTGGAGTTTTAGCTTCAACATCAGTTCTTCCATTGAACACTCAGGACTGATCTCCTTTAGGATGGACTGGTTGGATCTCCTTGCAGTTCAAGGGACTCTCAAGAGTCTTTTCCAACACCACAGTTCAAAAGCATCAATTGTTCGGTGCTCAGCTTTCTTTATAGTCCAACTCTCACATCCATACATGACCACTGGAAAAGCCATAGCTTTGACTAGATGGACCTTGTTGGCAAAGTCATGTCTCTGCTTTTTAATATGCTGTCTAGGTTGGTCGTAACTTTCCTTCCAAGGAGCAAGTGTCTTTTAATTTCATGGCTGCAGTCACCATCTGTAGTGATTTTGGAGCCCCAAAAACTAAAGTCAGCCACTCTTTCCATTGTTTCCCCATCTATTTGCCATCAAGTGATAAGACAAGATAGATGCCATGATCTTAGTTTTCTGAATGTTGAGCTTTAAACCAATTTTTTCACTCTCCTCTTTCACTTTCATCAAGAGGCTCTTTAGTTCTTCTTCACTTTCTGCCATAAGGGTGGTGTCATCTGCCCATATGAGGTTATTGATATTTTTCCCGGCAATCTTGATTCCAGCTTCTGCTTCATCCAGCCTGATATTTCGCATGATGTACTCTGCATATAAGTTAAATAAGCAGTGTGACAATATACAACTTTTACGTACTCCTTTTCCTACTTGGAACCAGTCTGTTGTTCCATGTCCAGTTCTAACTGTTGCTTCCTGACCTACATACAGATTTCTCAAGAAGCAGGTCAGGTAGTCTGGTATTTCTGTCTCTTTAAGAATTTTCCACAGTTTGTTGTGATTCACACAGTCAAAGGCTTTGGCAAAGTCAATAAAGCAGAAATGGATGTTTTTCTGGAACTCTCTTGCTTTCTTGATGATCCAGAAGATGTTGGCAATTTGATCTCTGGTTCCTCTGCCTTTTCTAAATCCAGCTTGAACATCTGGAATTTCACAGTTCACGTATTGCTGAAGCCTGGCTTGGAGAATTTTGAGCATTACTTTGCTAGTGTGTGAGATGAGTGCAATTGTGTGGTAGTTTGAGCATTCTTTGGCATTGCCTTTCTTTGGGATTGGAATGAAAACTGACCTTTTCCAGTCCTGTGGCCACTGCTGAGTTTTCCAAATTTGCTGACATATTGAGTGCAGCACTTTCACAGCATTATCTTTTAGGATTTCACCTCCACTAGTCTTGTTCATAGTGATGCTTCCTAAGGCCCACTTGACTTCACAGTCCAGGATGTCTGGCTCTAGGTGAGTGATCAACACCATCATGATTATCTGGGTAATACCTAAGTACCTAAATACCCTAACAAAAACAGGAAGTCAAGAAGGCACACAGAGCTTTTTATAGGGTTTAGTTCAAGGGAAGGAGGTGCAAATGAGATTCCTGGTTGGGACTTGTTACATTTGAGAAACCAGTTGCAAACATCTGATATACAATTAGAAACATCACTAGAGTACTGAAGAAGGCTTCATCCTAAGGAGTTCTGAGCCCTCCCTATAGACAGGATAGCTCAAGCAGTTGTGAGTAAACAACACAATGAAAACACAGATGGAGACAGAATCTCAGAGGAATCTCAACAGAGTGAAGGGGGGAGTGGGGTGGGTAAAAAACAAAATTAACTACTGGTCTCAGGTAAGACAAGAAGCAAAATGTCATAAGAGTTAGAATGTCTGATAAAAGTCTCCAAAGGGAGTAGCTATCTTTAGTGTCAAACACTAAAAAGGACCCAAGAAAGGTAAATATTAAAATAAATAGAAGTCCACTGGAATGTGACACTGAGGAGTTCTGTGATTTTTAAGAAGTCAAGAGGTAAGGATTTGGAAAGGGGAGATGGCAACAGAGAGGGGTCACTGATCTGAGAAATCTTTTAAAAGATAGGAGAGTGGATTTCTCTATCTTATCTCCAAGGCAAAAAACCACAATCAAACTCTAATGAATATCCAGTAGGGTAAACCCACTGGAGAGGAAGGGGGGAAAATCCCTTATTTATACTATTTGATGATTTCCATGATATAAGTACAACCACCATGACTGATTTCAAGTTGCCAACTGCTGGAAAAATTCCTGAAATTTTAGCAATAACTCTAGACCACCACTGCAAATCGGCTAGTCTATGGTCTACTCCGTAACCAGGCAATTCTATGACAGCTTTCCTCTAAATCCAACTGATACTTAAACATTCTCTGGGACAAACCTTGCAGTAATTAACAGAAGTCTACCTAACTCTTGTTACATATTGCTTTCTCAACAGTACTGCAACTGAAAAGGATTAGATGTTGAAAACCAAATGGCTCCAAGGCATGCCTGTCTACACCAGGAAGGAAAGGCTAAGAATCATATGATCCAAAAAGCCTTTGTGGCTTCTCAGCGTGGCTCAGTGGTAAAGAATCCGTCTGCAAACCAGGATATGTGGGTTTGATCCCTGAGTCCGGAAGACCTCCTGGAGAAGGAAATGGCAACTCACTCTAGTATTCTTGCCTGGAAAATCCCATGGACAGAGGAACCTGCGGGGCTACAGTTAAAAAGATCACAAAGAGTTGGGACATGATTTAGCAAGTGAAAAACAAACAGCCTTCAAATGACCGTTTTATAATTGTTTCCTCTGTTAATACCATTGCCCCATCTAAACCTGAAATGTCTTAAGAATAAGGAACTTGATTCAGACTTCAGTTTTCTCACAATCCCTTTGCTCTTGGGAGAGTTCCACTGCTGATTAACCAACAGCAGCAACAACAAAATTAAAGTGAGCTCTGTATCAATGCAGGACTAAATAACAAAATATCAGTGAAGCAAAGGAAATAAGAACTAAACATCCTAGTAAACCCAATCCAGGTGAGAAGCAAGCAGAGATGTGGGAAAGCTCCTTAGACTAAATCCAGATAGACTAAATCCAGATAGCGAGGGAGTTCCAATCTACTCCCACTACTCACTGGTGGAGTGCCAGCTGCAGTTGCACCTGAAAAATGGGTACAGTAATACCTAGCACATAGGCTACACCTTAAGGTTTAATATGAATACATTAGGGAACATCCAGCATAAGCAGGTACTTGCTTAATGGAGTTCACAAGGCCACACCAGCTTATATACTGGATACTGCTCAAGTGTATCATCAAGAGCACCAAAGAGGCCCACCTCTAACAAGGGCCTATGACTGGTCAGCTGCTAAGGATAGTTTATAGTCTATCTACAGGGACCTCCTGCTGTCAACCAAAACCGCAAATTCCTTTCCTGGGTGTGCCCTGGACTCACAAGCCTCCCAACAACATGGCAGCGAAAGAGACCCCATAAAAGTAGTCTCAGAGCCAAAAATGTTGTGACGAACTAGATGGTGATAAGCTAACAGGTTCCTACTTGTGATCACACGACATTAGGCATCTTACCTCAACAAGTAAGTTCATCAACAAACCAAAACAACAGACTTATTAAGTGAAGTGAGTAACTCACATAAACAAAGTCAAGGGAAGAACCTAGTTTCTAGTATTTCACAACTTTCCCTTCTGTCATCTTTCCAAACACCCCATCTATCATGGGACTTTATATTATCCTCTGTTGTTTAGGTTATGTTTCATAACGCAAATTTCTCCCAGCATCTGAAGTAGAACTGTTGTCAAAATATTAAACACATAGGGGGATTAGCATATAAGCTTATTTACTTTCCAATCTGAATGATTGGCCTTGAGAAATAAGACAATAATGTTCATAGCAATGTAATTTTTCCACTAATTAACTGCTCTTCATCTACTGCCAAGTGCATGAAACTACAGATAGAAAACAATAAAATAAACAATATTTTTGTATATCAAAAAGTTTCTCATTAGAACCCTCCTAACTGTTGATGGGAATGTAAACTGGTGCAGCCACTATGGAAAATTCCATGGAGGTTCCTTAAAAAGAACACATGATCCAGCAATCCCACTCCTGGGGATATGTTTAGAAAAGATGAAAACTCTAATTTCAAAAGATGTATGCACCCCAATATTCACAGTAGCATTATTTATAAGTCCTGGAAGACAGGAAAGTAACCTAAATGTCCATCAATAGATGAATGAATAAAGAAAATGTGGTGTATATATATACACACATACACACAAGGGAACACTGACCTTAAAAAAAGAATGAAAAATCATCATTTGCAGCAACATGGATGGACCTAGAGATTACCATACTAACGGAACAAAATCAGAGAAAGACAGGTATCACAGGATATCCCTTACATATGGAATAAAAAAAAATGATAAAAATGAACTTACAAAACAGAAACAAACTCAAATATAGAATACAAATTTATGAATTCCAAAAGGGAAAGGGGGGAGGGATAAATTAGGAGTTTAGGATTAACAGATACATACCACTATAAGTAAAACAGATAAACAAGAACCTACTGTATGGCACAGGGAACTATTTTCAATACCTTGTAATGACCTATAATGGAAAAGAATCTGAAAAGAATATATATATTTTTTTTTCCTNATGCCATCCAGCCATCTCATCCTCTGTCGTCCCCTTCTCCTCCTGCCCCCAATCCCTCCCAGCATCAGAGTCTTTTCAAATGAGTCAACTCTTCGCATGAGGTGGCCAAAGTATTGGAGTTTCAGCTTTAGCATCATTCCTTCCATAGAACACCCAGGACCAATCTCCTTTAGAATGTACTATCTTTTGGGGCATATCAGTAACTGATAAGTATTTTTATTATATCTGATCCAATTCATAACTACGTTAGGGAAGAGAAGAACATATAAAAGCCCTGTCCCAGGAATTCAGCGTATTACCAGAGACTTGCAGTGTGTTTGCAGAAACTGACTCTCTAACATCTCCATCTATCAGACCATATCTGTACTGAGGACATCTCTTTCTGTAAGGGCCAGACTAGTTATTGAGGACTCTACTGCATGGAGTACAGTCCCAGTCCCGTGGTACTGAGTTCAGTATCAAAACCTAAGAATATGAAAGCAAGTTCTGCAGCACCTTCAGAAAGTTGAACTGGCGAGTATGCACAAGACTTTATGGACCTGAAGCCTGCTCCCATAGATGCCTATGGCTGCTGCACAGTTAAAAAAAAAAATTAAATCACCATTGATCCAATACTTAAATCTATTCAGCAACTGATACAGCAGTGCATAGAGCTATGGGATTTTGTGATCTTTCCCCACTCTAGGGGTAGCTCCACCCAGGCTTCACCTTGCTCCTGCTGGTGGTGGAGCAGTCCGTGACCATGGCAACACATACAAGCTGGAATTAGTCATCTACCTGGCCTCTGGGTGCTGCTTGCAGTGGAGGAACCCTGCTGCTCCATTTTTAATTCCACACCACCCCGGAGTTCCTGGACTATGTCTTCTTGGGAGGCACAAAATCTGTTGATGCAATGTATAGCTGGACAGTCCTTCCTACACCAACCTCAGTCAATGCTTGGGCCAGAACTTCTCCTTCATTGCTTCCCTGTACTTTGCTGGTGATCTGAGAGCACACCCCACAAGAGTTCCAGGCCAACCTGTTGCCCTATTTCCAAATCCACTTCTTGCTGGTGACCTTCTCACCAGTTACTTTGACTAGGTAGATATTATGTTGGGAGAGCCCTTCATGGATCATAGCCTTATGGCGAAGGAGCTTCTGTAACTCAATGAGACTATGAGCCATGCCACGCAGGGCTACCGAAGATGAACAAGTCACAGTGAAGAGTTCTGATGAAACGTGGTCCACTGGAGGAGGGAATGGCAAACCATTCCAGTTTTCTTTCCGCAAGAACCCCATGAACAGTATGAAAAGGCAAAAAAGATACAACACCAGAACATGAGCACCCCCCACCTCAGGTCAGAAGGTTCCAATATGCTACTGGGGAAGAGCAATGGGCAATTACTAATAGCTCCAGAAAGAATGAGGAGTCTGGGCCAAAGTGGAAATGATGCTCAGTTGTGGATATTTGTGGTGGTGAAAGTAAAGTCTGATGCTATAGGAAAAATATTGCATAGGAACCTGGAATGTTAGGTCCATGAATCTAGGTAAATTGGATGTGGTTAAGCTGGAGATGGAGAAGGCAATGGCAATGGCACCCCACTCCAGTACTCTTGCCTGGAAAATCCCATGGGGGAAGGAGCCTGGTAGGCTGCAGTCCAATGGGGTCGCTAAGAGTCGGACACGACTGAGCAGCTTCACTTTTACTTTTCATTTTCCACTTTCATGCATTGGAGAAGGAAATGGCAACCCACTCCAATGTTCTTGCCTGGAGAATCCCAGGGACGGGGGAACCTGGTAGGCTGCCATTTATAGGGTCGCACAGAGTCGGACACGACCGAAGCAGCTTAGCAGCAGTAGCAGCAAGCTGGAGATAGCAAGAGTGAACATCAACATTTTAGGAATCAGTAAACTAAAATGGATGAGAATATACAAATTTAATTCAGATGACCATTATGTCTACTGCTGTGGGCAAAAATCCCTTAGAAGAAATGGAGTAGCCCTCACAGTCAACAAGAGTCTGAAATGCAATACTTAGGTGCAATCTCAAAAACAACAGAATGACCTTGATTTGCTTCCAAGGCAAATCATTCAACATCACAGTAATCCAAGTCTATGCCACTAATGCTGAAGAAGCTGAAGTTGACCAGTTCTATGACGACTTATAAGAACTTCTAGAACTGACACCAAAAAAAAACAATGTCCTTTTTATCTTAGAAGATTGGAACACAAAAGTAGGAAGTGAGGAGATACCTGGAGTAACAGGCAAGTTTGGCCTTAGAGTACAAAATAAAGCATGCAGAGGTTACCAGAGATTTGTCAAGAGAAGAGAACATACTGGTCATAGCAAACACCCTCTTCCAACAACACTAGAGACAACTCTACACATGGACCTCACCAGATGGTCAATACCAAAATCAGATTGTTTTTATTCTTTGGTACTGAAGATGAAGAAGCTCTACAGAGCCAGCAAAAATAAGACCTGGAGCTGACAGTAGTTCAGATCATGAGCTCCTTATTGCAAAATTCAGACTTATATTGAAGAAAGTGGGGGAAAGTGCTCGGCCATTCAGAGATGACCTAAATCAAATCCCTTGTGATTATACAGTGAAAATGATGGATAGATTTAAGGGATTAGATCTGGCTTCCCTGGTAGCTCAGGAGCTTCCCTGGTAGCTGAGCTGGTAAAGAATCTGCCCCAGTTTGATTCCAGGATTGGGAATATCTGCCAGAGAAGGGATAGGCTACCCACTCCAGTATCTGGGGCTTCCCTGGTGGTTCAGATGGTAAAGAATCTGTCTGCAATGCAGGAGACCTGGGTTTGATCCCTGGGTTGGGAAGATCCCCTGGAGAAGGGAATGATTACCCACCCCAGTATTCTGGCCTGGAGAATTCCATGGACAGGAGGAGGAGCCAGGCAGGCTCCTGGGAGTCACAAAGAGTTGGACATGACTGAGCAACTTTCACTTTCACACTTTCAGATCTGTTAGAGTACCTGAAACACTATAGAGGTTTGTAACGTTGCACAGGAGGTGGTGACAAAAACCATCCCAAAGGAAAAAAAAAAAAAGGAAGTCAGCAAAGTGCTTATCTGAGGAGGCTATACAAATAGCTGAGAAAAGAAGAGAAGTGAAAGGCAAGGTAGAAAGGGAAAGATATACCTAACTGAATGCAGAGTTCCAAAAAATAGCAAGGAGGGATGAGAAAGCTTTCTTAAGTGAACAATGCAAAGAAAAATAGAGGAAAACAATAGAATGGGAAAGACTAGAAATCCCTTCAAGAAAATTGAAGCTATTGAGGGAACATTTCATAAAAGGATGGGCACAATAAAGGACAGAAATGGGAGGGACCTAACAGTAGCAGAAGAGATTTAAAAAAGGTCAGGAATATACAGAAGAATTGTACAAAAAAGTCTTAATAACCTGGATTAACCACGATGGTGTGGTCACTCACCTAGAGCCTGACATCCTGGAATGTGAAGTCAAGTGGGCCTTAGGAAGTATTACTACAAACAAAGCTAGTGGAGGTTATAGAATTCCAGCTGAGCCATTTCAAATCCTAAAAGATGATGCTGTTAAAGTACTGTGCTCAGTATGTCAGCAAATTTATAAAACTCAGCAGTGGCTACAGGATTGGGAAAAGATCAATTTTCATTCCAGTCTTTAAGAAGGGCAGTGCTAAAGAACGTTCAAACTGCTGCACAATCACACTCATTTCTCATGCTAGCAAGATTATGCTCAGTATCCTTCAAACTAGGCTTTAGCAGTACATGGACTGAGCAGAACAAGCTGGGTTTAGAAAAGTAAGAGGAACCAGAGATGAAATTGCCAACGTACATCGAATCATAAAGAAAACAAGGGAATTCCAGGAAAACATCTGCTTCATTGACTACGCTAAAGCCCCTGACTATGTGGATCACTACAAAGAGATGGGAATACCAGACCACCTTACCTGTCTCCTGAGAAACCTGTATGCAGGTCAAGAAGCAGCAGTTAGAACCGGACATGGAACAACCGACTGGTTCAAAATTGGGAAAGGAGTATGTCAAGGCTGTATATTGTCACCCTGCTTATTTAACTTATATGCAGAGTACATCATGCAAAATACCAGGCATTTCAAATGAGTCACAAGCTGGAATCAAGATTGCCAGGAGAAATATCAACAAACCCAGATATGCAGATGACCCCATTCTAAAGCAGAAAGCAAAGAGAAACTAAAAAGCTTCTTGATGAGAGTGAAAGAAGAAAGTGAAAAAAGCTGGCTTAAAACTCAACATTCAAAAAATTAAGCTCATGACATCTGGTCCCATCACTTCATGGCAAAAAGATGGGGAAAAGTGGAAGCAGTGACAGATTTTTATTTTCTTGGGTTCCAGAATCGCTGTGGATGGTAACTGCAGCCATGAAATTAAAAGACGTTTGCTCCTTGGAAGGAAAGGCCATGACAAACCTACACAGCATATTTAAAAGCAGAAACATCACACTATCAACAAAAGTCTGTATAGTCAAAGCTGTGTTTTTTCCGGTAGTGATGTACACATGTGAGCATTGGACCATAAAGAAGGCTGAGCCCTGAAAAATTAATGCTTTTGAATTGTGGTGCTGGAGAAGACTTTTGAAAGTCCCTTGGACTGCAAGGAGATCAGACCAGCTGATCCTAAAGCAGATGCGAAGAGCCGACTCGCTGGAAAAGACCCTGATTCTGGGAAAGATTGAGGGCAGGAGAAGTGGGCAACAGAGGATGAGATTGTTGGATAGCATCATCAACTCAATGGACATGAGTTTGAGCAAACGCTGGGAGATAGTGAAGGACAGGGAAGCCTGGTGTGTTGCAGTCCTTGGGGTCACAAACACAGATTTTTATTTTCTGACTTAGCAGCTGAACAACAACAAAGAACATGCCTGCCAATGCAGGAGCTGTAAGAGACGCGGGTCTGATCCCTGAGTCAGGAAGATCCCCTGTTGGAGGGCATGGCAACCCACTCCAGTATTCTTGCCTGGAGAATCCCATGGACAGAGGAGCCTGGCAGGCTATACAGGGTTGCAAAGAGTTGGACATGACTGAAGTGACTACACACACACAAACACACGCATGTGCACATGAGAAAGGCCAGACTCACCCATCCCCAATTATATAAATGGAATCATACCATATGTAACCTTTTGAGGTTGACTTTTTTTCTCTCAGAATAACTCCCTGGACAATTCTTATGATAATTCATAATTGTCATTGAATGAATATAATAGTTCACTCCTTTTTATAGCTGAGTAGTTTTTCATGGTTGCATGCACCACAGTTTGTTTAATCAGCCACGTGTTGAAAGACATCTGGGTTGTTTTCTCTCTCTCTCTTTTTTTTTTTGGATATTATTATATAAATAAAGCTGCCATAGACATTTGTGTGCAGATGTTTGCAGAAACCTAAGTTTTCATTTTTGTGGAATAAATGCCCAGGAGTGTAACTGCTGGTCACGTGATAGTTGCATATTTCTTTTTTCTTTTTTTTAAAGAAACTGCCAACTTTTCCCAGCAGCAAAATGTAATTGTTTTAATTTCTCCGTATCCTCACCAATATTTGGTGTTCTATTTTCTTTGGTTTTAGCTATCCTGGTAGACCAGTAATGATGTCCCATTGTGGTTTTCATTTGCATTTCCTTGATAACTAGTGATTTTGAGCATCTTTTACATACTTATTTATACACATATGTATATTCTTTTTAACGAAATGTCTATTCATTTGTATCTTTTGCCCATTTTAACTTAACTTTTGAGAATTTTTAATATTCTCTAGCTGTTAATCCTTTGTCAGATACGTGCAAATATGTTCTCCTACATGCAGCTTGTCGTCTTATCCTTTTCACGTGGGCTTTTGTAGAGAAAACATTTTTTTAATTTAATGAAATCCAATGTATTGATTTGTTTTATGGCTTATCCTTTCAGTGTTGTTTAAGTATTATTTGCCTAACCTATGGTCTTTAAGATTTTCTCCCTTGTCTTTTTCTAAAAGTCGTATGGTTTAGTCATGTTTCATTTAAGTCCATGATCCATTTTGAGTTAATATTTGTATAAAGTGAGAAGTTTGGGTGAATGGTTTTTGCGTTTGTTGCCTATGGATATCCAGTTGTCCCAGCACCACTTGTTGAAATCACCAATGGTTTTTGTGTTTTTTTTTTAACCAATGGTTTTTAATGTATTACTTGGTAGTCTCTTTTTTTCCTTTAACTATTTTTTTCTTGTTTAAATTGAAGTATAGTTACAATGTTGTGTTAGTTTCTGGTGAACAGAATATATATTCTTTTTCATATTCTTTTCCATATCATTTATTTCAGGATATTGAATATAGTTCCCTGTGCTCTACACCTAGACCTTGTTGGTTATCTATTTTTTATATATAGTAGTTTCTTTTTGTTGATCCCAGCTCCTACTCTGTCCCTTGTACACCCCTTCCCCTGTTAGTAACCATAAATTTGTTTTCTTTGTGAGTCTGTTTCTGATTTGTAAATAAGTTCACTTTAGATTCCACATATAAGTGAACTACTTGCTAATACTACCTACTTATAGTAGGTAGCCTGTCACGCTCTTTATAAAGGCTATCTGCTGTGTGAATGATGATAGGTATTTTTCAGGGTTAAGAGATTTGTAGTGATGCCCACGGAGATGTGGTGCTCAAACCCCTCTTCACGGAGGGACTTACTACCCCAGCTGCTGTGAGAGTTTCAGTGGGACAGCTCCCAGCTTACTGTCCTTTCAGGGAGCGCATCAGCTACAGTGAGCCGCCTCATCAAAGGCATGTCCTTCTCAGGAAGACTCACAGCTAATGAAGACTGGAGGCAGAGATATTAAAGGACCAACCATTTGCACCCAAAGTGGAGCAATTCTGCTGAGTCATTTCTGCTCCAGAACTCCCTGTGGCTGAGGCTGTTGAGCTTGTCACGGCTCAAACTTCTCCCTCCACCCAATCCCACTTTCTCCCCTCCTTCCCACCAGTGTGATCTTGAGGGCACACCCTGAACATTCAACTCTGTCTCAGAGACTGCTTCCTGCAGATTCCAAACTGTGACACTCGTTTTCATCCTTATTTACTGATAAGCACGGCATTTGACTTAGGTCCTGAGAATGGCAAAAAGGTTATAACTTGATGTTCTTCACACCACTGTTACAGGAATCCATCACAACAGGAAAATTTTAATCAGAACGTCTACTCTCACAACACACCGCTGCCAAAAAGGAAGTGAGCTGAGCAGTAGGGAAAGGACAGGTGTGAGGGGTAAGAGTAGCCCAGGCACACATAAAGAGAAAGATCACAAGCGAGACAGTGAGAGCTGTGTGATGCTGTCCACTCCTCTGTCACCATGGCTTGCAGTGGTTCCAACACCAGAAAGACAGATGTGTGGATGAATATCCAGACATGCAGCAAGGCCAGTTCTCCCCCAAAAACATGTGATCCAGAGTCAGAGAGGTGCAACCATTGAAATAATCCCATGCTTGTACCAGCTCCTCTTCTAAGGTCTTTCTAATAAATGCATGACTTCTTAGGAAACCCAAACTTGGATAAAGAAGGAAGTCATAGAGGTGATGGTCTAATTTCAATCTCAGATGCCATTGCAGTTGGAGGCAGGAAACAGAGGAAAGAAGAAGCCAGAGGGGCTAGCACTCAGTTTACAGTCATGTCTCTTGGCCCCAGAAGATTTGAAGTCAGAATGATTCGGGGAGAGAATTTTCATCATATCCCTTTTCTCCACCTTCCTCTTCATTTAATTACAATAGAGGAGTCCTAGATTTTCCTTTTCAGTAGAATCAGTGTTTTTAAAAAGGATTTTTTTCACCCTGTTTCACATCTTTTACCTTTTATTCTGGCTGGGTTTTTTCTGGTCAATTCATGCTGAAATAATAGGCATTCTAGTAAACCAGGAAAAATGTTGCCCTCCAAATTGTTGACATTGAAAATGTCAGTTGCCTTTCTGTCTTTGAACTTGCAAGAGCAAAACTCATCTATGTAGTCATTAATGCCACTGAACATTTGTAACAGGGGCTGGTTTATACAGTAGCAGAAAGAAGGTGTTCATACCCATAATTCCCTCTGACATTTATGTTGCCTGTTCATTTACCGCCCTTACCATTTTGAAAATGCATCCTTCAGTTTAACACAGTTTATTGAATATCCATTCCGTTTAGTCTGCACTTGTGGCAGAAAACAAACAGCACTTGGTGTCTTGGCTCTATTACATTTTCTGACAAGTGGGAAATATCTGTTTGTGATGCAATAAATACTTGGTTCTAAGTAATTCAGGAAATTGGCTTATTTAGCTTTCACTCTGCAGGGATGCACAGAGGGAGCAATTTTCACCCATCATTGATTCCACACTGAAATATGTTATGATTGTGTATGCCCACAGCTGGAGGAACTTAGTGGTGATGTGAGTGAGCTAGCAGTTCATGAAAATGCTGTTCTGAGTAAGTGCTAAACTAGCAATGATCTTACTGCTCACCTTTGTGGCTGGAGCTGGTTCTCGTTGGTTCATGAGTGTCTACTATTCAAATATTCAAGAATTTTGTGAGATGGATGTTAAACCTTGTGAGACTTTGAAATTGAGAGTATTTACACCCCAGAAATTGGCCATCACTTCATATGAGGGCTCTTTTTTTTTTTTTTTTTAAGAGCTTCTCACTGTCTATGCTATCTTAGTGGAGGAGAATTACAAAGCAGATGACAAGCCAGAAAATTAAGGTTTCACATGGAAGAGAGAAAGAGCACAAGTCAACTAGAAATTTTCAAAGCAGTGGATGACAAGGGTATTTACAATTTTCTGTAAAGGTACACAGGCATAGCTTAGCACATTTAAGCATTGAAAAGACAGAGACCTGGCTGTTAGATAAATCAAGTACAGTGATGATTTATGAAATAGTCTCAAATACGGCTTGTTTTCTTTTAAGTTGATTTACACAGCAGATTGCAATGATGATCCCAAAGTGAACACAACTACATAAGCACAATCCAGATTATTAAGCAAATTTTCTAGGAGAAAATGGGATACTCTGGTAGAGATTAATGGAGTGGACAATCCAGAAAGGCGCATAGCAGTAGAGGTGGCTTGTAGCTTCACAACACATTGAATAGGAATTTAACCTAGACGTTATAACCTGCTCCAGGCTTTTATTTTAAAAGATGCTGCAAATCAGTTTAGGAAGACTTTTTTTTTTTTTCAGCTGTGCTGATGAATATATGTTTAAAAGCTAAATTTAGGGCTTTTCTCCTTTGAAGTTTGAAAGTGTTGCTTAGCTACTTTCTGCTGTTTTTTGTGTCGTCTCTAATTTAATATAATTTCTTCAGCTGCAGATGAGGAAAATGGGCTGTTATTAATCTTCCAAGTTCAGTAGCACATGCAATGTGTATATTGCCATTTGCTACTTTATTATTTATTTATTTGGCTGTGCTGGGTCTTAGTTGCATCATATGGGTTTCTTTCTTTCTTTCTTTTTTTTTTTTTTAGTTACAGCATGCAAACTCAGTTGCAGCATGTGGAATCTAGTTCCCTGACCAGGGATCAAACCTGGGCCCCTTGCATGGGGAGTATTAGCCACTGGACCTCCAGGGAAGTCCCTGTCTGCCACGTTACTATTTATTAATAGCATTATTAATGAGTCAGTCTCCCCAAACTGTACATTTAAACTATCATTTATGTATATTTGTGCCTTATTTTCTTGAGAGGAGGTTGTATGTAAATAAAATGGATCATTTTAGTGATGACACATGTCTATATGAGATTGAATCTGACATTTTTTTGTGATCAAAATCTGTTTTCTCCGTGTAATCAAAATTTGTTTGTTCACTGTAATCAAGCCTTTCAGACAAAATTACACAGCAGCATGAGATTATGCTAAAGGATTTCCCAAAATAATTAAACTCTCAACAGTAAATCCATTTTATAAACCTAGCTTTCCTTCCTTGAGTCTAGCAGACCTTCCTGTTCATCACCTCTGAATCTGGTCATAGAGCCATTGGAGGAATATCAGAGTCCTAGCTAGTGGCTGCAGTTAGTTGTATTTTCATTAGTTTGCTTACCATTGTTCACTGGGGTTGGTCCTATCTCACCTGAGCTATGACAATTCCTTGAGAATAGAAATTTGTCTTCTACTTCATTTATAAATCCCAGAAATACTTAGAACTCTATTGTAGTCTGTTTACTATGGGGACCAAATAAACCCTTTTAGTTGAGTTACAGCCAGGTTTAAGTAACACTTGCAAGGAATTAAAAGTGCTGCCTGGTTAAGCTAATTAATCTTTCCATTATTCTTTTCATTTTTTGTATTTCATTATTTGGCTGCATTGGGTCTTAGTTGTGGCATGCAGGATCTTCATTGAGTCATGAGGGGTCTTTCCTTGCAGTTCATGGATTCTCTAGTCGTGGTGTGCAGGCTCAGTAGTTACAGCACATAGGCTTAGTTGCTCTGAGACATGTGGGATCTTAGTTCCCTGACCAGGGATCAAACCCATGTCCCCTGCATTGAAAGATGGATTCTTAACCACTAGACCAGCAGGGAAGTCCCCTCCATCACTCTTCACAGCTCATATAATTTCCATCATACAAAAGGGAAATCAAGGAATAGAGAAGTTCCATTGCTTACCAACAAGTATACAGAGAGATGGTAAAAGTGTTAGTCGCTCAGTCATATCTTTCTCCCTGTGACCCCATGGACTGTAGTCCGCCAGGCTCCTCTGTCCAGAATAAAAAGGACTTTTCTCTGTCTCCCTGTATCATATATGTCCTAGCAAAGTGGTGGCTGTCCCAAGAGGAAGATAAAAGGCTCTCCCACCCCCTTTCCAGCCTCCACTGCTAGGGCACTCTTTTGGAGTTCTGTTTCCAGCAGTGGTAACAGACCTGCATCTATTAAAGGGCAATTGAAAGGTGCTAGCAATGGCGGCTCTATCTATGAACCTGACAAGACTAGTTTGTTGGCCTTCTTAGTGGGAAGCAATAACCACTGGGATACCAGCCAAGGACACACTCTAGAGCCATAATGCAACTGTCACCAGTCAGAGTACTCTGTTCTTATTGCCAATCGGCCCATCCAAGTAATGGTGTAACTAGTCAATTAGAACAACTGCGACCTCAGCTGTCAATTACATTTGTAAATCAGTTATACACTTGGGTCATTTAATTATAAGAATGGCAAATCCACTGTTTTTGCCCAGTTTCACTCCTGAGAATTGGAACAGATGGATTATTTTTCACCCTAATTGGAAACTTGGAAATCAAGTTGATCCAGTCATATAAATATTATGTAAAAAATACCAGCAGAATCTGCTCAAAATTTTAGGCTCTTACCGATAAGTGTCCCAACCTATTAGAAGATTTGGAACGATCTCCAGATTTAGGCCATAGCATTTCATTTAAAGGACTTCCCTGGTGGTCCAGTGGTTAAGAGTCTGCCTACCAGTGAAGGAGACATGGTTCAATCCCTGGTGTGGGAAGATTCCACATGCCGTGGGGCAACTAAGCCCATGAACTGCAACTACTGAAGCCTGCTTGCGCTCTAGAGCCTGTGCTCCACAACGAGAGAAGCCGCTACAATGAGAAGCCCGCACACCATGATTAGAGAGTAGCCCCTGCTCGCCACAGCTAGAGAAAGCCCACACACAGCATCCAAGACCCAGTGGAAGGGAAGGGAAGTGAAAGTCGCTCAGTCATGTCCGACGCTTTGCGACCCCATGGACTGAATTCTCCAGGCCAGAATACTGGAGTGGGTAGCCTTTCCTTCTCCAGGGGATCTTCCTAACTCAGGGACTGAACCCAGGTCTCCCGCATTGCAGGCAGATTCTTTCCCAGCTGAGCCACAGACCCAGCATAGTCAAAAATAAATAAATAAATTTCAAAAGAATTTTAAAAACTAAAAACTTGCTTAATGATAAAGGATAAGATTGATATCTATGATAGATAAAGACGTATATAAATATAGGCACTGGTTTTTTTTTTTTTCTCCTCATGAGTGTCTTGTCAGCATAATGTTATCTCTTTTTTTGGTTGAAAATGAAAGAAGAGAGCAATTATCTCTAGACAAAATATATAGAATCCTGGTTGCATTCCAACAGAAGATAGAATTTTGGTCTCTCATATTCATTTTTAACCATTTTAACAACTTACAGAAAAAGAGATTGCCAAATTAACAATTCAGTCCTCCAAATCCAGGATGAGTTGTTTCATTCTTTTAACTGCAATTCCCAATCTTTTCTTAAGTTTTTAACTGTCACTACAATTAAGCCTGTATTCAAGTGGAAGACTTCTTTTTCTCTTGGGAGAAATAAAACAGAGACATTAAGTACTTCTTTTTGTATTATCCTTAGCACTCAAAATACAGGTTTGATTCCTCAGCTGATGTTTGCACTTTGAAGAGCATACAAATCAGAATTTGAAATAAAAACCCTGAAGCTATGCTAGAAAGATAGTACTATTTTAAATGAACATGTTCTTTAACATGTAAATGACTCAAATTATGTTAAAGTGATATTTCGGTCATCTATGCATGATCTTGCTTCTTTGGAGTTATTATTAATAGATTAAAACTATTCTGAAAACAAAACCAAAACTCAGTAGATGACACTGAAAGCGCATGCTAGAAAGTCTTTATCAATATATCATTAAACATCCTCNNGGATTCTCCAGGCAAGAATACTGGAGTGGGTTGCCATTCCTTCTCCCATGCATGAAGGTGAAAAGAGAAAGTGAAGTCGCTCAGTTGTGTCTGACTCTTAGCAACCCCATGGACTGCAGCTATAAAGAAATCCATCATCTTGCCTGCACTGAATGACTTTGTTAAGGCTGCCTCTAGCTCTTGAAGCATCTCTGCTAGTTTAAAAGAAAAGCCCCATCCTTTCTCAAGACACTTTTTGCTTCCCTCTTTAAAAAAATGTAATAAATTACAAATCTATGATATCTATCATGTGAATGGTGCCCCTCAAAGACTGGTATAGAACATGCACTGCACAACTGACCACAATGGCTGTTCTACAGGGAGGAATTTTTCTAAATGTATTTCTTTTTGTAATTTTATTTATTTTTGTCTGTACTGGTTTTCGTTGCTACACAGGCTTCTCTTGTTGCAGAGAGTGCCAGCTACTCCCTAGTTGCAGTGTGCAGGCTTGTCATTGCGGTGGCTTTTCTTGTGGAGCACAGGCTCTAGGGTGTGCAGGCTCAGTAGTTTCTGCTTCCAGGGTCTGGGGTGTGGGCTCAGTAGTTGTGGCTCATGGGCTTAGTTGCCCTGCGGCATGTGGGATCTTCCCGGATCAGGGATCAAACCCATGTCTTCTGCATTAGCAGGTGATTTCTTTACCACTGAGCCATCAGGGAAGTCCTCAAGGAGGAATTTTGTAAAGCTTTACAGCATGTCTTCATGGCATAAGCTTGTTTTTGTTTTGTCTTGTTTTTTTATGTCAACTTGCATAAGTTTTCTTCCCTGCAAGATAATGAATTCTGTGAAACTGAGGACAGTTCGGGACACATTGTCGATATTTATTATTTGTAGATTGGGTTGGATAGAACTGAATACAGTCATTTGAAAAACATTATGAATAGTCTTTTTATCCTAAACTTTGTCCAAATTTTGCATCCATTATTTCACCTAATTTTACTGTTCTTCAAAAATATCACATTTACTGCCAAACAGCTTTTATATGAGAAGCAGAATATTAATTGAAAGGAACAGACTTGCTGGCACATCAGAGAGACAAGGAATAAATGATGAGTGCTTATTATTCACTTCATCAGAAGGTGCTCCCTGAAGGAGGATACTATTGTGTTTCTTGTGAAAGGAAATTAACACAGGTATTTGTTATTATAAATACAACTTTCACAAGTGATTTGAAGGCTGTTGACTTCTTTCAGAGATAGTAAATTATTCATTTCTTACATTCATGTTAATATATACGACCTAATGCACACAACTTATCAGACAGGAAATAAAAGATGCTGAATTAACACAAAGTTGAAACACAGTTGGCATAAGATAATTATTTAGAGCTATAAAGAAATACTCAAGTCAACCTAAAACCTAGAAAATCATGATCCACTACTTTAATTCTTACATGTGTACTATCCCTAAACCCTCCCTCTAATCCCTACCCAGAAATTCTTTGATGATAGTCTTGCTGTTTATTGAAGTTCTTTTTTTATGTTTTGCAAAAGAGTTTCTGATTGCATTTTTCCTGAAATTCTTTATGATATATCCCCCCAGAGTTCAAGTTACTGCAGTTGGTTGTTTTTTGTTGTTGTTGTTGTTGTTTTTAATTTTTACTTTTTGACTATGCCATGTGCCACATGGAATCTTAGTTTCCCAGTCAGGGATGAATCCATGCCCCATGCAATGGAATCTCAGAGTCTTAACCACTGGACCATCAGAGGAGGTCCTGTTATTTTTTTAAGTTTGATTTCCTGTTGCTTCTTTTTCTAACCACCCCAAAAGGACACCAGGCGATATCCTTGATGATTTTGCTCCGTAAATCAGTGGTTCTCCTCAATGTTCAAGCAGTTTCCTTTACACTACTTGTTGTAGTTCAATCTTGCCCCATCATGCCCTCTTACCTGGGTGCAGAATGTTCCAAACACCTCTGCCTCCCACCCAGATTCTATTGTACTTGGTGATTTCTCCATTCTTACTGCTCAACTCCACTACTCTTGTGAAATTCTCTATCCTTTTGTGGAGGTATGTGTGTCAGTCACAGGATGATATACATGTATGTGAGTGAAAAGGACCTTGTCAGATCATGTGTGTGGATACTGCTAATAAGAATCGTGACACTCCAAGTGGAGAGGATGAGGAACTAGTCTTATAGAAAGACCTAGCACTGGATACTTTAACATAGGGTATGCAATCTTCTTTCTTTTCTAACAGATTTATTGATATATAATATACATGCCATAAAGTTCACTCTTTGAAAGTGTCTGGTTCAATGCTTTTGGGTATATTTACAGTGTTATAAGCATATCACTGGTGTTTAATTTCAGGACATTTTCATCTGAGCATTTTCATGTTCAGAAGGAAACATTAGCATCTCTTTCTCCCACCAGCCTTAGGCAACCACTAATTTTAATTTATTGTCTCTGAAATCACCAAGTACAATAGAATCTGGGTGGGAGGCAGAGGTGTTTGGAACGTTCTGCACCCAGGTAAGAGGGCATGATGGGGCAAAATTGAAATACAACAAGTAGTGGAAAGGAAACTGCTTGAACATTGAGGAGAACCACTGATTTACAGATGTGCCTGTTCTGGATATTTCATACAAATGTTATCATACAATATTTGGCCTTTTATAACTGACTTCTTTAATTTAGCATTTGTCTTTGTTATCATATACCAACACTTAGTTCCTTTTTATGGCCAAATGATATTCTGTTGTATGAACATACCACATATTATTTATCCATTTGTCAGTTGATGGACATATGATTTATTTATGGTTTTTGGTTATTATGAATAATGCTGCTATGAACATTTATATACCTATTTTTGTGTGGACAATCAGTTCTCTTGGGTATATACCAAGGAGTAGGTTTTCTGGATCATGTAGTAACTTCATATTGAATTTTGAAGGATAGCAAAAACATTTTCCAAAGCAGGCACAGCATTCCACCAGCAATATATGAGGATTACAGTTTCTCCACATCCTGTTATTGTCCTTTTTTTTTTTTTTTTTAAAGCCGCATGGCACAGCATCGCAGCATGCCAGATCCTAATTCCCCAACTGGGGATTGAACTGATGCCCCCTCCAGTGGAAGCATGAAGTCTTAACCACTGGACCACCAGGGAAGTCCCTTGTCATCCTTTTTGATTAAAGCCACCCTACTGGATGTGAAATAGTATCTCATCATAGTATTGATTAGCCTTTCCACCTGACTCAAAGCACCAACTCACTGGAAAAGACCCTGATGCTGGGAAAGATTGAAGGCAAAAGGAGAAGAGGACAACAGAGGGTAAGATAGTTAGATAGCATCACTGACTCAATGGACATGAATTTGAGCAGACTCCAGGAGATAGCGAAGGACAGGAAAGCCTGGCATGCTGCAGTCCATGGGGTCGCAAAGAGTCAGAAAACTTAGTGACTGAACAGCAAGTGCTACTGATTTTCAGCATCTTTCTTGTGCTTGTTAGCTCTTTATATATCTCTTGTGAAGAAATCGCTATTCAAATCCTTTGTCTATTTTTTAATGGTTGTGCTAGGTCTTCGTTGCTGCACTCAGGCTTTCTCTAGTTGCAGCAAGCGTGGGCTGCCTGGACTTCTCTTTACTGTGGCTTCTCTGGTAGTGAAGCATGGGCTCTGGACACACAGGTTCAGTTTGTGGTGCACAGGCTTAGTTGCTCCAAGGCACGTGGAATCTTCTCAGAGCAGGGATCAAACCTGCGTCCCCTGCATTGGCAGGTGGATTCTTTTTTTTTTTTTTTTTATAATTTTTATTTTTACTTCCAAACATTGACACAAAAATATGGAACGCTTCACGAATTTGCGTGTCATCCTTGCGCAGGGGCCATGCTAATCTTCTCTGTATCGTTCCAATTTTAGTATATGTGCTGCCGAAGCGAACACTGGCAGGTGGATTCTTAACTACGGGACCACCCAGGAAGTCATTTGTCTGTTTTTACTTTTTTCTTTTTTTGTCTTTGTCTTTTTTCTTTTTTTGTCTGTTTTTAAATTATTTGTCTTCTTTATATTGTGAGTTGCAAGAGTTCTTCATAAATTCTGGATGCAGGTCTCTTATCAGATAAATTTCTTGCAAATACTTTCTCCCATTCTGAGTGAGAGTTTCAATGATGGTATCGTTTATCCCCAAAAAACTTTAAAATTGTTATGAACATCTGTTTTTTTCTTTGATTGTTTGTGCTTTTGGTGTCATATTTAAGAAACCATTACCTAGACCCAAGATCATGACATTTTAATCCTGTGTTTCCTTCTAAGTGTTTTATGATTTCACCCTTCCATTCATGTCTTTGATACATTTTTAGTTAATTTTTTAAGTATGGTATGAAGTAGGGGTCCAACTTCATTCTTTTGCATGTAGATATCCAGTGGTCCTTACATCATTTGTTGAAAAAAATATTTTTCTCCATTAGCTCCTCTGCCAAAAATTAATTGACCATAAATGTAGGGGTATAGCCTTAGACTCAATCCTGTTCCATTGCTTTGTCTGTCGTTATGTCGGTATCATGATGTCTTGATTACTGTAGCTTTTTAGTAAATTTGAAATGTGGAAGTATAAATAAAATAAGTTTGTTCTTTTGTAAGATAGTTCTGACTCTTCAGGGTTCATTGCATTTCCATATGAATTTTAAGATCAGTTGTCAAATGCTGTGGAAAAAGGCAGCTGGAATTTTGACAGACATCGTTCATATCTATGATCACTTTAAGGAGTAAAATGTGAAATGAGATGTATTCCCATTTAGTTAGGGCTTCTTTAATTTTTCTCAATGATATTTTGTGGCTTTTAGTGTCCATGTATTGAACTTCTTTTGTTAAATTAATGCCTAAGTATTTTATTTTTTTATTAAGCTGTATACAAAGTTATATACAAAGCTATATACAAAGTTGGAGAAGGCAATGGCACCCCACTCCAGTACTCTTGCCTGGAAAATCCCATGGACAGAGCAGCCTGGTAGGCTGCAGTCCATGGGGTTGCTAAGAGTCGGACACGACTGAGCGACTTCACTTTGACTTTTCACTTTCATGCACTGGAGAAGGAAATGGCAACCCACTCCAGTGTCCTTGCCTAGAGAATCTCAGGGATCGGGGAGCCTGGTGGGTTGCTGTCTATGGGGTCGCACAGAGTCGGACACGACTGAAGCGACTTAGCAGCAGCATACAAAGTTGTGTTTTTAATTTCCTTTTCAGATTGTTCATTGATAGCATATAGATATACAATTGATTTCTGTATATTGATCTTATATCTGTGACCTTGTTCCCTCCTAACTAGTAAAAGTCTTATATTAATTCTGATAGTTTTACTGTGAATTCTTTAAGATGTTCAATGTATAAGGTTATGTCATCTGTGAATAGAGATAGTTTTAATTCTTCCATTTCAAAGTTGATGTCTTTTATTTCTTTCTCTTGCATAATTGCCCCTGGTTAGAAATTCTAATACAGTATTGAGTAGAAGTGGCAAGAGTAGACTTTCTTGTCTTATTCCTGATCTAAGAGTGAAATCATCCAGTGTTTCACCATCAGTGTGATATTAGCTGTGAATGTGTCTTAGATGTCTTTTATAACGATAAGGAAATCTTTTTGTATTTTTAATTTGGGAAGTGTTTTTGTTCATAAAGGATGTTGGCTCTTACCAAATGCTTTTTCTGCATCCATTGAAATAGTCATGTGGATTTTTCCTTTAATCTATTAATATTATGTGTATGTATATATATTTTTTATGTAGGTATGTATATTTTACAGGTTAAACCATCTTTATAATCCTGAGGTAAATTGTACTTCCTTGTAGTATATATTCCCTTTAATATGTTGCTGCATTTGGCTTATTTGTAAGGGATTTTTATGCTGGGAAAGATTGAAGGCAGGAGAAGGGGACAACAGAAGATGAGATAGTTGGAATGGCATCACCGACTCAATGGACATGAGTTTGAGCAGTCTCTGGGAGATGGTGAAGGACAGGGAAGCCTGGCGTGCTGCAGTCCATGGGGTCACAAAGAGTTGGACGTGACTGAGCCAACTGAATAGCAACAACAACACATTCACAAGGGAAGTAGGTCTAGCTTCTTTTGTGATGTCTGTCTGGTTCTGGTATCATGGTAATATTGGTCTTATATATTTAGTTAAGAATTGTTGTTCCTCATAGTTTTGAAGGAATTTGTAAAGGATTGGTGCCAAAACTTCTTTCAAAGTTACGCAGAATTTGACAGGGAAGCTATCTGGACATGGGAATTTTTTTAAAATTACTAAATCTGTCTCTTTACTTCTTATTGATACAGGTGTTTAATGTCTTTGAGTTAGTTTTTTTCTTTCTAGTAATTTGTACATTTTATCTAGGCTTTCTAATTTGTTGTCATATAATTGCTCTTAGTATCTCAATATTCTTTTGTATTTCTGAAAGGCTAATAATGCTTATCCCTCTTTCATTCTTGGTATTAGTACTTTGCATTTTCTCTCTTTTTCTTATATAGGCCAGGTAATGGTTTGTCAATTCAATTGATCTTTCCAGAGAGCCAATTTTTTGTTTCTTTCATATTCTCCATCATTTTTCTATTATCTATTTTATTTATTTCCACTCTAGTATTTATATTTTCCTTCCATTTGAGTTTTGTTTGGTTTGCTCTTATTTTTAAAAATTTCTTAAGGTGGAAAATTAGGTTGCTGTTATAAACTGTTACTTCTTCAATACAGACATTTACAACCATAAAATGCTTTATTCTGTATGTTTTACTATTTCATGTTTCATTTTCATTCATGTTATTTTCTAATTTTCCTTATGATTTCTGTGCTTTTACCTATAGTTATTTAGGAGTGTGTTGCTTAATTTCCACATATTTGAGACTTTACCGGATTTTCTCTTTTATTGTTGACTTCTATTTTTATTACATTGTTGTCACAGAACACTCTTTGTATGTTTTAAATTATTTTAAATGTACTGAGGCTTGTTTTATGATCTGGCATAGAGTAAATCTTGGAGAATGTTACATGTGCACTTGAGAATAATGTGTATTCTGCTGTTGCTGGGTGAAGTATTCTGTAGTATCTGTTAGGTCTCTTTGATTTATAGTGCTATTCAAGTTTTCTGTTTCCTTGTTTATCTTCTCTCTGATTTTTCTATTTATTATTGAAAGTGGGATATTGAAGTCTCTGAATTGTTGAATTGTCCCCCTTCAATTTTGTGTTCGGTGGCTCTCTTATTAGCTCCATACATGTTTGTACGTGGTATGTCTTCCAGAAGAACTGAATCCTTTATCATTGTAAAATGTCCTTCTTTTGCACTCATAATGATTTGAGACTTAAAACCTATTTTTTCTGATATTAGTATAGCCATTTCAGCTCTCTTTTTGGTATTGTTGACGTGCTATGCATCTTTCCATCTTTTTACTTTCCACCTATTTATGTCTTTCAATTTAGTTGGATCCTGTTTGTATGCCAGTTTGTGCCTTTTGAGTGGGATGTGTATTCCCTTCATGTTCCATACAATTCCAAAATGTATTCCAATGCATTCCATTGATACAATAGGAATTGCATGTCACTAATTTTTTTTCTTCTGCATGTCTGATGTCTTTTTTGTTCCCCTGTTATGTCATTACTGTCTTCTTTTGTATTAAATAAACACTTTATAATGTATTGTTTTAATTCCCTTATTTATTTTACTGTATTTTGGTGCCATTTTTCCCATACATTGCCTGGGAATTAAAATTAATGTTGTAACTTAAAACTATCTAGTTTGGATTAACACCAATTTAATTTTAATAGTATACAAAATTGCAACATAACTCCAACTAAATGTTGAACAAAACTCCAGCATGGCTCCATTCTCTGTTCCCTCCATTGTCTATTATTGTCAGATAAATTACATCTTTATACATTATAAGCACACTAGTTCAGTTCAGTTTAGTCGCTCAGTTGTTTCCAACTCTTTGCCACCCCGTGAACTGCAGCATGCCAGCACTCCCTGTCCATCACCAACTCGCGGAGTTCACACAAACTCATGTCCATTGAGTCGGTGATGCCATCCAGCCATCTCATCCTCTGTCGTCCCCTTTTCCTCCTGCCCCCAATCCCTCCCAGCATCAGGGTCTTTTCCAATGAGTCAACTCTTCGCATGAGGTGGCCAAAGTACTGGAGTTTCAGCTTTAGCATCGTTCCTTCCAATGAACACCCAGGACTGATCTCCTTTAGGATGGACTGGTTGGACCTCCTTGCGGTCCAAGAGACTCTCAAGAGTCTTCTCCAACACCACAGTTCAAATGCATCAATTCTTCGGCGCTCAGCCTTCTTCACAGTCCAATTCTCACATCCATACATGACCACTGGAGAAACCATAGCCTTGACTAGATGGACCTTTGTTGACAAAGTAATGTCTCTGCTTTTTAATATAAATATAAGCACATCAGCCCAGTCTTATAATGATTGCTTCAGCAGTTATCTTTTAAATCAAATAGAAGAAAGGTACATTTATACTGTCTTTTATGTTTACATATGTGTTTGTTTACCTTTACTGGTGCTCTTCATTGTTTCATGGGAATCCAAGTTCCTGTCTAGTATCCTTTCGTATCAGCTTGAGGACTCCCTTTAGTATCCTTCTAAGGTAGGTCTGCTTGTGATTAATTCTCTCAGTTTTTGTGTACCTGAGAATGTCTTAATTTCTCCTTCATTATTATAGGGCAGTTTTGCTGAATATAGACTCAGTTAGCAGTCTTGTTTTCAGTATTTCAAATATATCAAGCATCACACTGTCTTTTGGCTTCCGTGGTTTTTGATGAGAAGTCCACTGCTAATCTTTTTGAGGGTCTTTTGCACCTGAGTTGCTTTTCTCTTGCTACTTCAAGGTTTTCTCTTTGGCGTTTCACAGTTTAACTCTGATGTGAGTTGTGAACCTCTGTGTAGTTGTGAACCTCTTTGAGTTTGCTGTAATTGAAACTGGTTGTGTTGCTTTAATATGCAAATTAATCTTTTCATCTAATTTGTGACATTTTGGACCATATTTTTTGTTAAATACTACCCTTTTTTCCTCTATTCTCTCCTCTAGGACTTCAATTATGTATATTTTGGTATGACGGATGTTTTCCTGCAGGTCTCTGATACTGTTTATTTTTGCTCATTTTTTTCATTCTGGTCCTCAAACTAGATAATCTCAATTGGTTGATTCTTCTTGGCCAATTCAAATATTGAGTCCATGTAGTGATTTTTTTTTCAATTTCAGTTATTTCACTTNGATTCTTCTTGGCCAATTCAAATATTGAGTCCATGTAGTGATTTTTTTTTCAATTTCAGTTATTTCACTTTTCGACTCCAAAAATTCTGCTTGATTATTTTTTAATAATTTCTATTTATTTATGAATTTTCTACTTGGTTGACATCTTCACACTTAATTCTTTAAACACGGCTTCCTTAACTTTTTTGAATATTTTAATAATAATTTGTTGTTGCTGAGACTCTAAGTTGTATCTGACTGTTTGCAACCCCATGGACTACAGCACGCCAGACTTCCCTGTCCTCCACTATCTCTGAGAGTTTGCTCAAATTCATGTTCATTCAGTTGGTGATGCTGTCTAACCATCTCATCCTCTGCCACCCCCCTCCTTTTTCCTTCAATCTTTCCCAGCATCATAATCTTTTCCAGGGAACCAACTCTTCACATCAGATGACCAAAGTATTGGAGCTTCAGCTTCAGCATCAGTCCTTTCAATGAATATTCAGGGTTGAATTCCTTTTGAATTGACTTGTTTGATCTCCTTGCTGTCCAAGGGACTCTCAAGAGTCTTCTCCAGCACCACAGTTCAAAAGCATAAATTTTTTGGTGCTCAGCCTTCTTTACAGTCCAACTCTCACATCCATACATGACTACTGGAAAAACCATAGCTTTGACTAGATGGACCTTGCAAAGCACTGTCTGTGCTTTTTCATAAGCTGTCTAGGTTTGTCATAGCTTTTCTTCCTTCCAAGGAGCAAGTGTCTTTTAATGTTGTAGCTACAGTCACTGTCCACAGTGATTTTGGAGCCCAAGAAAAGAAAATCTGTCACTGCTTCCACTTTTTCTCCTTCTGTTTGCCATGAGGTAATGGAACTATATGCCATGATCCTAGTTTTTTTTAATGTTGAATTTCAAGCCAGCTTTTTTCACTCTCCTCTTTCATGCTTATCAAAAGACTTTTAAAGAATTCCTTTTCACTTTCTGCCATCTGCATATCTGAGGTTGTTGATATTTCTCCTGGCAATCTTGATCCCAGCTTGTGATTCATCCAGCCTGGCATTCTGTGTGATGTACTCTGCAAAGAAATTAAATAAGCAGGCTGACAATATATTCCTTTCCCAATCTGGAACCAGGCCATTGTTCCATGTCTGGCTCTGACTGTTGCTTCTTGACCCACATACAGGTTTCTCAGGAGACAGGTAAGGTGATTCTCAGGAGACAGGTACTCCCATGTCTTTAAGAATTTTTATAATAACAGTTGGTTTTAAAGTCTTTGTCCAGTAAATCCAACAGCTGTGCTTCCTCAGGCACAGATTCTCTGGACTGCTTTTTTTTTTTTGTCCTTTCTTCTGTGTATGGATCATACTTTACTGAGTCTTTTGCTTGGGGTTTTTTACTTTTGGATAACATAATTTTTGTTGAAAACATCATTTCATACAACATGGTAATTCTGGAAATCAGATTATTTTTTCCTCCCTCCCCAGGGTTTGCTATGGTTCTCACTGTTCACTTTTGTTATTGTTGCTGCTGCTGTTTGGTTGGTTTCATGGTTTTCCTGATCTAATTCTTAAAGTCTATATTCTTTGCCTTGTGTGGCTGCCAAAGTACTGCTTAATTAGTTTGGTGGTAAACTAATAACTGGGCAGTGGTTTCCTTATACTCTTGTATCCAATAAGTCTCCCTGCCTTTCCTTAGAGGTTTTATATGTGTGTTGGGGCAGGCAATTTATGTGTTGGTCTTAGTCTTCATTTCCTACTTGCTTAGAACTTCAAGCTCAGGGAGAGATGAAAGATGAACACTGTCCTGTGTGTGCATGTGGCATCTAGATTCTCAGGAATATGTGAGCTTCACAAAATCCCCAGTGAATATTGCACTTCCCAGTTTTTTAAGTTTTTTGGTCAGCCTCTTGTTAGCTGTAAATGACCTCAGGCAGCTTTAATGTTAAACAGTTACCACTGTTTATGTAGTAAGCATGTGTAATCTCTATATAAACCTCTGAGTTCTGAGCTAGTATTATCCCTACATACAAATGAAGAAGATGAGATCCAAAAGAGTCAGGTCTATGCATATGTCACACTGGAGCACAGTGATTGCATAAAAAATCCAAAACCCTGAAGTCTGTCTCCTTCCAGAGCCCAAGGGAAGATGACTGGAAAGTAATTTGGAATTAGACAGATCTGAGTTCTTTGAATGCTAAGTAACCCAGTCTCCTGGACTGGACTCAATAGGTGAAGGAATGATGCTCTAATGACAGAATTCTAGACATCAGTGGTTGGAAGGCAGAAAACAGTTTTCTCCTTTGGGAAGAGAGGATGCTTTCCCTCTTTCTCACCTTTTGCAACAAGTTAGTGTTTACCTTCATGACAGGGATGACTGCAATATTTGAAAGGGAGGATTTTGCGTAACCAATACCAATTTGTCATTTTGGAACTGAGCTGGAACTAAACACTCCTAATGGTCCATGTAAAGAACACAGAGACCTCTGACTCAGCATGACTATGGCTCTCTGAATATCATTCTTTTAGGGCTACAGTTTCCTCCCTGTAAAATATGGAGGTTGGATTAGATGACTTCTGAAGTCCCTTTCACCATAACGTTGCTGAAACTGTGTAACTCAGATTGGGACTTGAATCCATGAACTAGGACTCAAACCCAGTCAAACCCCGACTGGGTCTTTTAACTGACGTCACACACCTGGTCTCAGGACTTACTGAAGCTCGTGTTCTTGACATCTCATCACAGAAATAATTCAGTGAGAGACAAAGTGATAAGAAAGAGGCCTAAGTGGAAGAAACACACTCTACAGTGTTTGGGCCATCTCAGAAGGTGACAGTGGCCCAAGGGTATGGGGTTGTCAGTTTTTATAGGGATGGGTTGGCTAATGAATGAAAAGACTATTCCGTCTATTTTGGGGAAGAGGATGGAAATTTCTAGGAATTGGGCCACTGCCCACTTTTTGACCTTCATGGTCAGTCTTGGAACTGTCATGGTGCCTGTGGGTGTGTCACTTAGCTTGCTGATATGTTACAATGAGTGTATATTGAGGCTCAAGGTCTAGAGGAAGTTGACTCGGCTGCCATCTTGGACCCTCTTGGTTCTAATCAGTTTATATCATGTCCTTGGGCTATGTCATTCTTTTAAAGGTTGTGCTCTGCTCACTTCCCTCCTGTTTCATTGATATGCTACTCATTTAACTCACAGACAAATTCAGAATCAGAGTGACACCTGCTGTAAGACAAGAGTATAGAGGAGCAGGACAGGTACCAGATGGGGGTGCAGTCTCTGCTCTCTCCCCTTCCCTGTCATCCCTGCTCAAAATAGGGGACTGGGAAGTGTCCCTTTTATAAGCATAGGAAACAGAACTCCTGGTAGCTTTTGTTTTTACTTTATATAGTAGTGAGACAGTTAAGATTTATTCCCAAGGCCACTATTTACTGAACCAAAGGTTAAGTCATAACTTTGAACATGACTCAGCAGTAGAATAAAAAACCTCCTGTGGAAGTTTTGCTAGTGGTCAACTAAGCAACTTGTAACCGGCAAAGCTGTTTAAAAACCTTTGCTAGAGCCTTTTAAAAGCTAAGAACAGAAATATCAGGGTAAAGAAATGAACTCAGGAAGTAGCATTTGGGGTTTGACTATAAATCAAGGGATTTTGTTTTTTAAGCAAACATACCAGAGCCTGTGTGCTTCTCAGGTGGTGCAGTGATAAAGAATCTGCTTGCCAATGCAGGAGATGCAAAAGACTTGAGTTCCATCCCTGGGTTGGGAAGATCCCCCAGAGCAGGAAATGGCACCCCGCTTCAGTGTTCTTGCCTGGAAAATTCCATGAACAGAGGAGCCCAGCGGGCTAGTCCATGGGGTCACAAAGAATCAGACATGACTGAGCGACTGAGCACAAGCGCACTCACCAGAGCCTGTATTTCCTGCTGCTGCTGCTGCTGCTGCTAAGTCGCTTCAGTCGTGTCCGACTCTGTGCCACCCCAGAGACGGCAGCCCACCAGGCTCCCCTGTCCCTGGGATTCTCCAGGCAAGAACACTGGAGTGGGTTGCCATTTCCTTCTCCAATGCAGGAAAGTGAAAAGTCAAAGTGAAGTCCCTCAGTCGTGTCCGACTCTTAGCGACCCCATGGACTGCAGCCCACCAGGCTCCTCTGTCCATGGGATTTTCCAGGCAAGAGTACTGGAGTGGGGTGCCATTGCCTTCTCTGATCTGACTTCAAAGCAATCACCCCAGAGAAAATTCCAGCACAAAGCATAATGCTTTTAGTGGAATCTTCTTCAAAGGCAGAGGATACTATCTTTAGTGTCCTAGGAGATTGACCTTAAGCCTTTGAAGGTGGACTTCATTTGCGAAACCAGTCACAAATTAGACCAGAGCCTTGTATAGTAAATAAGAAAGATGATCAAGATAAATAATACCACACTGAATTTCTTTCCTTTCAAAGAAATACGTATTTTAAAATGTATTTATTTGCCTGCACTGGGTCTTAGTTGCGGCATGCGAACTCTTAGTGGCATGTAGATCTAGTTCCCAAAATAGGCATTGAACACTGGGAGCACCAGGCAAATCCCACCTCACTGAACTTTTAAATGAAGTGAGACCTAATTGAGTGTTTTTCAGCTTCACTCTGTAAACTTTCTAATTTGGCGGTGATGGAATGGAACCATTACTGCCTGCCTTTCTGCTGATAGGTTGGTGTGTATTCATGATGCTGTTGGTGTATCAGGCTCTGGCAGGCACAGGCTGCGTGCTCAAAGGCAGAGAGGTGTAAGTGAAAAGGGTTTAGGAGGGCCTTTTTCCAGTAGTGTGGGCAGGACTGAGACACTGGGCAGGATAGAGCATGTTTCTGGGCGGCCAGTGGAGGACAGCACTTGTCTACCATTGTGAGCGTTGTTCCAAATAGTGAAGGAGATGTTCAATTCCCCCTAGAATTAAAGTGTCTATTTGTGGATCTCATTTCTCACTGATGTTTGTTCCTTAGTCTCTGTATGCTCCTTTATCTTAAGTTGATGTCTAAAATTAATCAAGTTATTCCTGTCTGAGGAAAATATGGGCTTTTTAATAAATGGTGTTGGGACAGAGAAAAAAGCCATCTGGAAAAGAATGAAAATGAGTCTAAACTTCACACTATTTGAAATAAACTCCAAATGGATCAGAGACCCAAATGTAGAACATGAAACCAAACAAGTAAATTACTTTATAACTTTGAAGCAAGGAAAGCCTCTCAAAAGGAGGAATAACATAAAGGAGGAAGATGTTAATAAATTTTACTACCTAAAAACAAACAGGATGAAACACCATCAACAAAATCAAAAGGCAAATGACAAACTGGGAGAGAATATTTGCAAGTTATTTCACAAATGAGGGCAAGTACACAAAGAGCTCTTAAACATGGAGAAACCATGTATATCTGGAAAAGATGAAAACTCTAACCCCAAAAGATACATGCTGTATAGCTCAGGAAACTCTACTTAATAATAAGCCATAAAAGGAATGAATCTGAATCTAAAAAATGAATCATGTTGCTGTACAGTTGAAAGTAACAGGAGATTGTAAATCAACGCTACTTCCCATAAGAAAAAAAGAAAAGATCCCACACCCCAATGTTCACAGCAGCACTGTTTACGGTAGCCAAGACACGGAAACGACCCAAGTGCCCACCAACAGATGAATGGATAAAGATGTGTTTATGTAATATTTGTTATAAAAAGGTGAAATAATACCATTTGCAGCAACATGACCGACCTAGAGATATTCATACCAAGTGAAGTAAGTCAGAGAAAGACAAATATATGATATCACTTATAGGTGGAATCAGAAAAATGACATAAAAGAGCTTATTTACAAAACAGAGTCCCAGACATAGGAAACAAACTTCTGATTATTCAAGGGGAAAGAGGAGGAGGGATAAATACGGAGTTTGGGATTAACAGATATATACTACTATATATAAAATAAGTATCTTATTCTTTTTGATGCAATTGTAAATGGAATTGTTTTCTAAATTTATTTTTTTGATAGCTTGTTATCAGTATATGGAAAGGCCACAGATTTCTGTATACTGATGTAGTATTCTGTGACTTTACCAAATTTATTTATTAGTTCTAACAGATTTCATCAATCCTGAGTATCAATCAAGGGTAACAAATGGTTCCTCAATAAGAACAATATCTTGGCGTATGATTTCATTTATAGTAATCCTTAATTCCCACAATGATTATTTTTAATCCAGAAGGAAAAGGATGAATTCTGAGTGGTTCCCTCTATCCGCAGCTCCCTCTGGCTGCAGCTCACGTGGCAGCCTGCATGGCTGTGCTCGAGTTGGCTAAGGATTTATAACACATCTCAGATTTTGGTTTAATACAACCACAAAAACTTACCATGGCAGGGCCATTGAAACACAATAAAGCCTTTGTTTACTCGCATGACTGGGGAATTAGACACTCAACCATGACCATTTATTAAAACTGTTAGAATACAAAAAGCACTAAGCATGAAATCCTATTGACAACCTGTCTCCTTTTCTTAATTATTCATTAGTTTCCTCAGAGTTTGACGGACCCTCAAGGTCATTATTATCAATACTGGTTATCACTGTAATGTGGCAATGGAAATGTGTATTTTAAAAGAGTTTTGTTTAGTAGAATACTGCAAGTAAAAGAAGTCGTCCTTTCATTGGGTGTGTATAAATCTCCTCTTCTGCTATGTGATGAGAAAAATGGGAATATTAGAAGCAAACCTTGCAGAGTCTTTTTGGTTTGCAGGGGCCTGGAAGTCAAGGGTGCATGCTAACTGGGGTGGTGGTGTAGGGAGAGGGGATGAACTGGTGCTGGTCAGAGACGGCAGGTTCTCTACTGGACGGGGCGATGCTTTGCCGCTAATAGTTTTTGCTTCTTCAGCCAACATTAATCCAGATGCCTTCTCTTTACTATGCTTTATACTCATCTGAAACTATCATCAGCGCGGATTTGGTTGAGAGGAGCAGCTTCAGTAAACTCTTTCCACGGTATGAACTGGGAGTGTACTTTTCAACCATTTCTTCCCAGTCCAGAAAACATGCAACGACTAGTGAGGACTGTGGACTTTAAACCCATTGAATGTAAATGTGTCGAATGACTGATGTGTTCAAACACCAGCTCTTCAAGCGGTGTGTTGTAAAGTGATTCGTCTTGGAATGACTGTCCAGTTACAGATCTAGGAAAGACATACATACTCTTAAAGGATGAGTTCATATAGACATTTTAACTTTACAGTGTTTTAACTTCTGTGACTAAATATTTGTTTTTGCATCTCTTATACTGAAAATCTTGAATTGTAATTTTTGCTTTGTCCTAATTCCAATGATATATTTGTTTTCTCCCAGATTAGAATTATAACACTATATTAATAATACATTTTGGAGTGAAGTCTGAGATTTCATTCTCTTCCTTTATCCTTAGATCAGCTCCCACAAAGCGTAAATTATCAGAGTACTGAAATAATTCTGTTCTCTGTGTAGCTATGTTGCCACATTTCAAATAAAGTTAGGCTCATTTGTCCCAAACTGTTTTCTACTTTAGGGATTTATTTTTGTCTTTTTAAAAAAGTCTTTTGAATATATAAAAGTTACATGATTCCAAGCTAAAAACTGTATGAAAAGATGTCCTAACCCAGTAATTAAGCAAGAAAAAGAAATAAAAGTTATCCAAATCAGAAAGGAAGGAGAAAAAACTATCACTATTTTCAGACGACATATAGTATAGAGAGAGGGCCCTAAAGACTCCTAACTTCTCCATGGTTCTCTTGGTTTTAATGGAGACCTTTCCAGTGGAGACAGAGGCTCAGGTTAAATTTTCAAGGTTCCATATATATTAAAGAATAAAAAAGTCAAAGCAAGGATATAAAATGTTTAAATTGTTAATTAAATATTTTAAACATCCACATTTAATGAAGTACATCTTTTAACACAAAAGTGCAAGACAATTATAGTTATACTAATTACAGGACAATGACAAATATTAAATTCATCATATATAACCATTACTACCATGTCTGTTGAAGGGAAACAAAGTGAAATTTGCTTGATAGACACCTTCCTTCAATCTTGTGTGTATGTCTCTATAACTACTTCTGTACCCATGGAGATGTTTTCACTTAAATCTGGAAGCATTTGTGAATGTAGAACATGTATCAAAGGAATCCCTTGGCCCTGTAATGACCCCTGTAGCAGATGCAGGTATAACCTACCTGTATCCCCTCCTGACTGTTTAGTGGCCAGCACTGTATCTGGACGCTTGAGGGTGCCTGTGGTGCTTCCAACAGGAATTGCAGCCAAAATTACCAGAGAACAAATGTATGAGATGCCAGTGCGATCCCTGGGTCAGGAAGATCCCCTGGAGGAGGGCGTGGCAACCCACTCCGGTATTCTTGCCTGGAGAATCCCGTGGACAGAGGAGCCTGGCGGGCTATAGTCCATCGGGTCGAAAAGAGTCAGACCCAACCGAAGTGACTTAGCACGCACACATGCACAGAAACCTCTTCCAGCCAACAGCTCTCAGCCACCTGCCTCCCCTCTCAGGCAGGAAACTGTAGTGTGCTCTTCACTGGCTCCCAGAGTGGCCCAGGGTGGGTTCAGTCCCCTCCACCCACACATGGCCTGCCGGACCACACCCTCCACTCCCCACTTCCCTCCTTCACTCCCCCACCAGTACCCCCTGGCTGTCCTCCCAAACGAACTGCTTGCTGCGAACCCTTGTCTCAGGGTCTTCTCCTGAGGAAACCCACACTGAGACGACACTGATTTGGGTGTATGTTTTTTGCTTTTTTGTTAAGGATTCGCCATATGAGAATATTTACCTCTTACTCACTGGGCTCCTCGAAGCTGTCACTGCAGTCGTGTTCGACTCTGTGCGACCCCACAGACGGCAGCCCACCAGGCTCCCCCATCCCTGGAATTCTCCAGGCAAGAATATGGAGTGGGTTGCCATTTGACTTTGGCTCCTCAAAGAGAACCTGTCAAAACTTCCAACTTATGGGAACAAAATAAACCCAAACTATGAGTCCTCTAACACATTCCCTTTTTCTATTTCATTTATTTGATTGCTCATTTCTATTTCTATAGGTTAATGAACTGTGTGACTTTATAAAAGTCACAATTCATTTTCGTCTATGGACTTAGGTGTACTGGACAACACTTAAATAACAGAGTAATATCTGTAGGATATCCTGGAAGATGTCAGATGGAAGGATTTTATTTTATAAACAACAGAAGTTTCTTTCTTAAAAAAGTATTTATTTATTAGGCTGCACTGAGTCTTCACTGTGCCATGTGGGATCTAGTTCCCTGACCAGGGATGAAACTCGGGCCCCCTACATTGGGACTGCAAAGTCATAGTCCCTGGGACTATGAGAAGTCCCTGAATGATTTTAAATTATGTCCAGGGTCCATGAAAGAAGACGAGGAGATGTGTAGGGCTTTCCAGGGTTCAGAGCACCAACTTTTGACATGAGTAATGAGCAACACTGGGGGTTCGGGGGCTCCAGTTAGGCTCAGAAGGCTTTGCTTGCCATGACAGAAGTAGATGCCAGCAGTAAGATGTCCTGAATGATGCGTGAGTTGTTCCACGTGGCTTCAGGAACCTTGTCTTGTGGTGGGACCAAAGCAGTCATTTTTGCTGCACTCATCATGCCCAGGAAGAACAGAACTGGCAGCAGCATCACATTTGAGCCCTCACCATGAACGACTCCTCTTCCCTCACCAGCCTTCTGCCCAGCTCCATGGACTGCTCCTTCTTTCTCCAGCGTGCGCTTCACTTTCCTGCCTCCCGTACCTTTGCTCACGTCTTCCTTCTTCCTTAATGCCTGTCTGCTCCTCCACTCCTCAGCTGCCAGCTCACATGCATCCCTGTTCCTTTCCTCAAAGCCACCTTGGGTGTCACATCTGCCCTTGATCCTCTCAGCAGTCCCTCCAGCTCTGAGTGTGTCTCCCTCTTCTGATCGCCTATAGTGCATTTGTTTCCTGCTCTAACTGCAGTTGAAAGGGAAAGGGCTAGTCACTCAGCTGTGTCTGACTCTTTGTGATCCCACGGACTGTAACCTGCCAGGCTCCTCTGTCCATGGAATTCTCCAGGCAAGAATACTGGAGTGGGTTGCCATTCCCTTCTCCAGGGGATCTTCCCAACCCAGGGATCAAACTCAGGTCTTCTATAATGAGGCAAATTCTTTTACTGTCTGAGCCACCAGGGAAGTCTTTAGTTGAGCCTTGAACAACATAGGTATAAGCTTCACAGGTCCCCTTCATGTGATTTATTTCCCAATAAATATGTACTACAGTACTACGTGATCTGGTTGGTTGAGTCTGCAGAGTGGAACGTACTACAGTAGAGGGCCTGCTGTAAAGCTGTTCACAGATTTTGTGACTGCCAGTGGTCAGTGCCCCTAATCCCAGCATTGTTCAAAGGGCAGCATTCTTTAGCTTAGAACTGTGTGGTTAGATCCTAACTGCCCTACATGTGTGAGCTCAGTGAGTCCATGTGGAATGCAAGAATACGGGAATGCAGGAATTTTGAAAGTCACTGTATGGAACTGGAGTGTTTGGGTTATAGATTTTTCATCTGTCTTAATTTTAATTGTTTTTGGTGGGTTGGGTTGTGCAGAGGAGTAAACAAGAATTCCAGGTAGAGGGAAAACATGAGTATACACACACATCCAACCCTTGTGCCTGTATATTTGTGGAAAGAGTGATGGAGAAGGAAGGAAGAAAGGAAGAGAGAAAGGGAAGAAAGAGGAAAAGGAAGAGAAAGAGGGGAGAGAGAGAAAGAAAGAAAGATGAAAGAAGAAAGGGCAGACGGAAGGGAAATTTCCAGGAAACTCAAAATACCTGATTTCCTCTCGGGGGAGAAGCTGACTCACTGGGGCATAGGGAGAGAGACCTATATTTTACTGCCTACTCGCTCCTAGTTTTTACTTTTGTACTAAGTACCTGTGTTGTGTAGTTTAAGATTGAAAAACACAGAAAGAAGATATCCAGTAAACTTTGTCCTTTGACAGAGTGTCTGTGACTCTGAGGTTTGGCTGCCTTTCCAGGCTGCAGAATACACTTTTGTTGGAAAAGCTCCTGAGTCGAGCTGGTGGCAAGGCTACTCGTAATTGTTGGAAGAAAGTTCCACACAGGTCTTCTGAGTAAAGGTACTGACATGTTCGTTCCAAACTATGTTTTGAAGGATGGATTGTATAGCAAACAGCCTTGAAATGGAGCTGGTTTCTCCCCATGGAGCAGAGGGCAGGTTTGCTTTCTGTCTAGAATAATAAAGATAATATATCCCTCAGGGGTCAAGGTTGAACAGGCTTACTACTGCCCCATTAGAAGTCACCTAAACCCAGAGTTTCTTAGCCATGGGTGTGTGTGTGTGTGTGTGTGTGTGGAATCTATCTGGACTGCTCCACAAATTCTTCCCATGGGGACAAAGTGAGCTGACAGAAGCATGGAGCTCAGACTGACCACTGTGCCATGAGTAATGAAGTCCTCTGTCTCTGACCCAGGGGCCTCTTGTCTTCTGTTGGCATCTGTGAAACTGATGGGTTAACTTACTAGCTCACAAGTATGGTACGATGTCATACCCTTTATAGTTCTGGAGACTAATGATAGAGGTTTTGATTGTTGAAGATACTCATCTTAATCAAAATCCAAATATTTAGGATGACCAGTTCTCCTCAGGTGAACGGTTTCACAGAGGAATTCTATTATTTCAATGGCTTTATTTCAGGAATGTGTTAGACACACAGAAGACGCAGAAAAGAGCCACAAGCCATTTAGCCTGCTGCCTGCTAATACAATAAATTGAAATAACACCGGGAGCCATATTGTGTCCTTGGCTATTTGGCACATGTCAAATGATCATTTCTCTGTTATATGTTTCCAGTAAAAACATGGGAGAAATAAAACAATTACTTTCCCCAAAACACTAAATATATATAATATTTCATCTATTCTAGCAAATAGTTGCTTGTATTTGGAAGGAATGATGCTAAAGCTGAAACTCCAGTACTTTGGCCACCTCATGCGAAGAGTTGACTCATTGGAAAAGACTCTGATGCTGGGAGGGATTGGGGGCAGGAGGAGAAGGGGACGACAGAGGATGAGATGGCTGGATGGCATCACCATCTCGATGGACGCGAGTCTGGGTGAACTCCAGGAGTTGATGATGGACAGGGAGGCCTGGCGTGCTGCTATTCATGGGGTTGCAAAGAGTCGGACACGACTGAGCGACTGAACTGAACTGATTCAACACTTACAGGGAGGAAGGAAACAGTTTACATATTTCTTTCTAGGAGGATGAGATGGGTCTTTTAATATGTGAAAGTAAATTTCTTTTTATTTTTAGATGTCAATATGGAAAACCTCAAAACTGTTTTTTCTTTAAGTCACTCATCTATGATTTTTTTTGCTGTTGTTATAGTAGCCAGAGGGAGATGTAGGAGATGCAGATTCGATCCCTGGGTCGGGAAGATCCCCTGGAAGAAGAAATGGCAACCCACTCCAGTATTCTTGCCTGGGAGATCCTGTGGACAGAGGAGCCTGATGGGCTACAGTCCATGGGGTCACAAAAGAGTCGGACACAACTGAGCATGCACGCACATGGTAGCCAGAATTGACTAAAACACTCATCTTTGACAAGACAAGGAGACATCTGAGGCTCCAAACCATACAAAACTCATGGCAGTGAGGCTCAGTAAGGACACGGGTGGAAGTGGAGTCAGCACACCCATGTGATGGGAGCAGATCTCAGGTGGGGCTGGTGGATCCTCCAGGGCAGAGGGCGCAGAGTAGGCGGTGAACAAAGCCAAACCTCAGCTCGAAGAGCAGCATGCAGAGAATGAAGGCAGAAGCAAAGAGGGCAAAGCTCAGGGAAGGCGCAGGCAGAAACAACATGTATTTTCAGGAGAAAGCCTGCCAGTGAGCTCGGAGAGAGGAGGACCGTGCTATGAGCAGCCCTCCACTGCCTGTTTTTTCACTGAGAAGAAATAAAGGCCAAATTCACTCGCTTAATGCCAAGCCATGAGAAAAACTCCTTCCAGCCAGGAACGTGAACCCTACCAACATCCAAAGCCTGCAAGCAGCTCACGTGAGAGAAGGTGAGACAGAGGATAAAACAGGAGCTGGTAGCACTTCAGAAAGAAGTGAAGGGGGAGAGAAAGTCATCAAAGAATTGAAGGAAAACTGGAAGCAGTCCGTGAAAGAACAGACACTAAAGAAAACTCAGTAAGGACCATGGAGAGCAGGAATGAAAACAGCCAGATAGAGTTTCAAAGGATTAGAGAGGAGGTTACACTTTTCAATAGAGAGATCAGAGTAGGACTTATTGAGAAAATGCCATCTTAAACTTGACAGGAGTGCGGGGGTTAGTTGTACTCTAGGGATATGCTCAGTTGCTTAGTCATGTCCAGTGCTTTGCGACCCTGTGGACTGTAGTCCGCCAGGCTCCTCTGTCCATGGGATTCTCCTGGTAAGAATATTGGAGTAGGTCGACATTTCCTCCCCCAGGGGATATTCCTGACCCAGGGATCAAACCTGTATCTCCTGAGTTAGCAGTTGGATTCTTTACCACTGAGCCATCTGGGAATCCCATGCTGTAGGGAAGAGTGAGTGTATTAATGTCAGAAATCAGACAAGAAGGAAAGAAGGAAAAGTATAATTTTCAGATGGTGTGACTAAAATTGGAGATTGTCATGGAATAAACCGTTTATAAACTGTAAAAAGATTTTATTCAGAGCATAAAATTAATATGCATAATATTCATGTAACAGGCAACAACAACCAAATAGAAGCTATAATGGAAGAAAAGATCTTATTTATACTAGTGATGAGAAAGGTAAATTACCTGGGAATAAACTTCATAAGAAATGGGAAAGATTTATATGGAGAAGCACTAGCTAAGGGATTAGAAGCCTAAAAATAGCATCCGGTTCCCTAATTAGAAGTATTCACTTGAGATCAGGAAGGTGGAGGTTAGGAAACCATCCTCCTATGGCTCCTGGCCCTGCCACAGAAGGATGTGGTTTCATCCTTCTAGTTCCTTCTTTATTCTGAAGTTTCCCAGGTGTCAAGAAGCAGCAGTGGTTGTGGCAGCTTTTTGATCCAACTCTGAGATCCGGGATCACAGGATAAGATGCCCCTTTTCTACACTCAGACAGAGGCTGTGGCTCCAGCCCTAGTGTGGCTGCAGTAGCCTCAGAAGTAGCAGCTCCCATGGTGGACCAGTTTGGCAGTATTACTCACTCCAAGATATCTAGCCTAGAAGTGCTTCTCCAGGCCTCCCAATGATTTGGTAAGGACTTCTCTTTTTTTCAGTCTCTTCCTGTGTAAAATACACAGGGTGATTTCTGTGTTCTGTATTGAAATTTGTCTGACATATTTGATATTGGAAGTGGTTGCAGAAATGAGACCCTCAAGATGGGAATCTGGGATTGGGTCTGACCTGGCTAGGTTTGAAGATAATGGTGAACTTGCCACTAGGGGAAAATATGCTGTGCTGTGCTCAGTCGTGTCTTATTCTTTGCAACCCCATGGACTGTAGTGCACAAGGCTCCTCTGTCCATGTGGATTCTCCAGAGAATACTGGAGTGGGTTGCCATGCCTTCCTCCAGGGGAATCTTCCCAACTTAGGGGTCAAACTCAGGTGTCCCACATTGCAAGCAGATTCTTTACTGACCGAGCCACCAGGGAAGCCTAAGAATACTGGAGTGGGTAGTCTATCCCTTCTCCAAGAGATCTTCCCAACTCAGGAATCCAACCAGGGGCTCCTGTATTGCAGGTGGATTCTTTACCAGCTGAGCTACCAGGGGAAATGGGTTATAGCAAATCTAGGGCATGCAGTGGAAAAAGTACCATAAATAATCCCCTATGGTTGCCTGGTGGAGAAAGAAATGGCAACTCACTCCAGTATTCTTGCCTGGAGAATCCCAGGGACAGAGGAGCCTGGTGGGCTGCCGTCAGTGGGGTTGCACAGAGTCCAACACGACTGAAGCAACTTAGCAGCAGCAGCAGCATGTTTGCCTGGAATGAACAAGTTTACTGAAGGGGAGGCTTCAGTGGCTGGTCTCCTAGACAGTCATGATGGGAATGAGGGATTTAAGAACTGACACGGTGGGTTATATTGGAGAGTTTAAAGAAACAAAATGATGTATTGTGAAAGTCAAAAAATACAGAAGTAAATTTAATATATGGTAACAGTGACATTTAAAATCTATCAGGGAAAGATGGATTAGTTAGTAAATGAGGTAGGGCAGATGCATAGCTATCAAGATATCAAGTAAAGTGGGATCTACACTATGTAACTTGCATCAAAAATAAATTCCTGATGGGTCCAATTTTTAAAGGAAAAAAAGTGAAATCATGAAACATTAGGAAGAAACCATATTGCAATCATGTGAATTTCTCAATTAAACCTTCAAGTGGAAATACATGAGCTTTTTAACCCTGAGCAATTGCTACCATGTTAGCTTAAAAAAAAAATTATTGGAATATAGTTGCTTTACACCATTGTGTTAGTTTCTGCTGTACAGTAAAGTGAATCCATTATACATATACATATATCCACTCTTTTTTAGATTTTCTTCCCATTTAGGTTACCACAGATCCCTGAGTAGAGTTCTCTTTGCTAAACTGTAGGTTCTCTACATTAGCTTTTAAGTTACTGTTTTTGCTCAAAATACACTCTAGTCAATGTTGTTTTCCAGATCATGGTCTTCCTGCCTGCCTTGTGCTGTAAGATGGGGTTCCCTATTTCATAATTAAGGAGAAGGCCAGCCTGGAGCGTCTGGTCCACGGGAAGACCTATACACACTGTGGCCTTCACATAAGTCAACTCAGAAGACAAGGGCACCCTGGCTAAACTGGTAGAAGTCATCAGGACCAATTACAATGATAGATACGGTGAGATCTACCATCACTGGGGAGGCAGTGTCCTGGGTTCAAAATCAGTAGCTCATATTGCCAAGCCGGAGAAAGCAAAGATCAAAGAACTAGCCACCAAACTTGGTCAAGTGCACATTATTGAGTTTTCTGTACATAAAAGTGATGAAAAGTTCTTCTTCCAAAAAGGAGAAGAAATCATAGAAGGATTTTCAGAGTAATACAAGAGAGGTGTAGGTCTAAGTATAATGTGACTAAACGTAGTAAGTAGTAAAACAGAAGTTTGATAAAAATTGACTAATAGGAAAAGTCTGCATGACCAATAAAACCAAAACAATCAAAGGGAAAAAAAAAAGCAAGTAAAATAGCATAAGAGAAGTCAAAAGACATGTCAAACTGAGAACAAGTTTTCACATTCATTTCTAAGAAAGGAATTATTTTTATGATTATATGAAGTATTTCTATTTCCAGTAGAAAAGTAGACAAAAGACATAAATAATTTGTAGCAAATGAAATGCATGTCTCATCATTCATAATAAGAGAACTATAAATTAATACATTTTTTCATTTATTAAATTGATAAGTTCTGGTTCTGGCCGAAATGGAGTAACTCCATTGCAGCCTATGTCTGCCACTGATTACTACTTAAACCTCTGGACAAAATATGAAAAGGATGCTACAAGGTGGAGAAAGGGGTGAAATTTCATGATTGTTTTTTCTTCTCCCTTCTCTGTCCTGGAGCTTCCTTAGTCACAGTACTTCATTACCATAGTACAGTGACATGGATAATTAGACCCTGATAGAAAACCTATCCCTCTGGTCAGAGGAGATGGGAAGAGGGACACTTGTATGAAGTAGGGGGAGGATCTTTGTCAGTTTTTCTCTCTCTCCCCTCAATATTACCCTGAGGGCTGCCCCAGCTGCACAGAGAAGCACAACAGATATAAAGGATAGCAAACTCCAGAGGAACTCTTATCTTTCTGGCCAGCAGAACTGGCTAAAGGATGTTCTGGGTGCCAGAGATTATGAAAGAAATGTCCCAAAGGAGAGTGGTGGAGAAGAGAATCCCTAATTCTGTGTAGTGGTTTGTTATGCAGCCACAGCTAACTGATACAGGAGTCCATATCATTAACTGAAGTCTACCATTTGTGTTTTCCAACAACTAATTTGTCATATTTACAGTTTTAATGTGTTAATTGTAGAGATGAAAGGAGACCCTCTTTGTGAAAGGCATTTTTAATATTTCCATTAAATTTTTATTTTTTCCAGTCCTTCTAGCATATAAATATCAGAAGATGTTATATGGAAAGATGGCCATAAATTCAAGGAATGAGAAAATAGGAAGTGTGCAGATGAAAAAAAAAAAAGTCTATTGAGTAATCAATGTCTAAACCTATAGAACCTCATAAACAATTTGTCCTGATTTTCAGAAGAGAAAAGAACTTCTGGCCCCCTACCAAGATGGCCACAGAAGAACTGATCAATAAGCTGTGAGCTGCTATGACAGAGCATTAGGAGTCTAGAAAGATCAACACACAGTCCCTTCCAAGTAATTAGGCTTCCGTGCTGTATCCCTGGTCTCCCTCTTTCCTGTCTTGAACCTGGAAAACACAAAGCAGGGTCAGGGGACAGAAAAGCAGACCCAGCCTCTCAGGCATTGTAGGACTTCAGGCATCTGTCTGCAATGAACTATGGGAGAAAGTGACCATTCACTGTTTCTCTCGTTCCTTTTAAGAGTTATTGCATGCCTACTGGGATCCTTAACTGGGGATGTAGCATGGATAAAACTGAAAAATCGCTGCCCCTGTAAAGCTTACATCCTAGTGAAAGATTGACAAGAAATAATATAAAGCGCTAGAAGTTGATGAGCGCTAAGGAAAAAAGAAGTATGTTAAGATGGTGGGATGGACTGGAGAGCACATATTAAAGAATAGTTAGAAAGGGCCTCGGTGAGAAGATGGGATTTGATTCCAGATTCCTGTAAGGGAAGGAAGGAAATAAATCATCTCCTTAATTAACAAAGAGCTTTGAAAGCAGAGAGAACAAAACCCCAGGGTACAGATCCCTAGGTGGGAGGTGGCAGAGGTGGTAGAGGGTGTCTGGTGAATTCCTGACAGAGCAGGGAGACTAACATAGCTAGGATGGAGAAAAAAGGGGAGAGTAAGAGGTTTATTTAACTTATATGCAGAGTACATCAGGAGAAACGCTGGGCTGGAAGAAACACAAGCTGGAATCAAGATTGCTGGGAGAAAGATCAATAACCTCAGATATGCAGATGACACCACCCTTATGGCAGAAAGTGAAGAGGAGCTAAAAAGCTTCTTGATGAAAGTGAAAGTGGAGAGTGAAAAAGTTGGCTTAAAGCTCAACATTCAGAAAACTAAGATCATGGCGTCTGCTTCCATCACTTCATGGGAAATAGATGGGGAAACAGTGTCAGACTTTATATTTTGGGCTCCAAAATCACTGCAGATGGTGGCTGCAGCCATGAAATTAAAAGACGCTTACTCCTTGGAAGGAAAGTTATGACCANCATTTTGGCCCTGCCCCCGTCCTGCTGGACAGCGTTGCGAGGCCCCGCCTCTCCTACAGTGGTCCCGCCCACACGCGGAGTGCCAGCCCCAAAGGCAACCGTTTTCCTTAGCAGCCTCAGCTCTCATTGCAGGCGACAGCGGGGTTTGGCTCGTCTAGCGTTTCTCTGGGGCAGCCAGGTCTCTCCGCCGGGGGTGAGTCACCGCGAGGCCCCAGCACCAAGCCCCGCCTACCCCCACCGCGGCCCCGCCCCGCCTGCGCGAGATTGCGTCTCGGCCCCGCCACGCCCGCCACGCCCAGCGCTCAGCGGCGCCCGCCCCGCAGGCCCCCGCCCGCCTCCAGCCCCGAGAGTTGCTCGCTGGGCCTCCGGGACTCGCCGGCTCTCGGGCCCGCCCCCGAAGACGTGGAGCGCTGAGGCGGCGGGTGAGTGGGGTAGGTGGCCTGCGACCCCTGACACTCGGCGGCCAGAGCCCAGGTCGCTGCGGGTCGTTGAGTCCGGGCTGCCGGGCGGCGGCGCGACGCTTCCAGGGACTCCTGGCCGCCACCCTTCCTTCCCGTGTACCTTCCGGGGCTGGCAGTCTGGGAATGGGGAAATGGGACCGGGAGGGACGCCGAGGTTGGTTATTTTTCGAGTCGGGGGGCGGAGCGGGGAGCAGCGCAGGTGGGAGTGGCATTCGCAGGTTTGGACGCTGCAGAGGGCCATGGTTGGTCTGAGGTGGAGGGTTCGTAGAAGAAATCTGGTGAGGGTGAACTCTGGTGGCTTGTGGAGGCAGGATGCGGGGGCTTGAGGTGTTCCAGACCTGTGGGCAGTGAGGTGATTCGGGATGGAGAAGTCGGCGAAGCCCAGTGAAGGGCGTTTTGGGGAAGGACCAGCTCACGGGGGCCGGTGATTCACGCTTCCGTGGACAGTCGGAACGCGTGTGACCCGAGCCAGCTTGTGAGTTCTGCTGTTTCTCACGTTGGGGTGATAGAGTTTCCAGGCTTTCAACAGGGACACATCGTGCAGCTTAAATAATAGATGCAAATCAAAGGTAGTGCCTGGGACACCTGAGAGCTGTGACTGGACCGGGTGCTTCTCCTAATTTACCTGGAACCGTGGCCGCGCCAGCGTTGGTGGGCGCTGTCTTCTGTAAAAACCCCATTTCAGCAATCCAGACGGTGTATGGAGGTCCCACCCTTTCAGAGTTGAGGTTTATTCGGACTGAAAAAATCACAAATATTTAACATATTTTAAATTGTGTGGAGTTTTAATGTTTAAATATCAAATCCTGTGGGGTTTTAAAAAATATTTAAATCTTTCTTTTGTGATTACTTTCAACTTAAAGTTACGTGGAGCTAGAGAACTAGATGTTTTCTAACAGCCCATTCTGTGAGTATGACAGACAATTGCAAATTAACTGTGGAAAGTAGATCGTATCTGTTATGACCAGATATTGTAGAACTGCAGATGAAGAATGAAATTGAAAAGACCCTAAAATACTGGAAAGGAAAAGAAGAGTCCTGGTAAATTGGAAAGTGTGTGCACTTAAAAATACAAACCAACAAGCTCAGTGAAACTTTTCTTCATTGTAAGAAAACTCAGAAGATAGAGAAAAGTATAAGGGATGAATATTAAAACTCCATGTTATTTCACCAACTCTGATATTTTGGTGCAATTCTTTATTTTTGTTTTTTTTGCATAACTAAATGTTGTGGTGGTTTCGTCACTAAGTCAAGTCCGACTCTTGTGACCCCATGGACCGTAGCCCACCAGGCTCCTCTGTCCTTTGGATTTTCCAGGCAAGAATACTTGAGTGGGTTGCCATTTCCTTTTCCAGAGGATCTTCCCAACCTAGGAACTGAACCCGGGTCTCCTGCACTGCAGGCAGATTCTTTACCAACTGAGCTACCAGGGAATTCTAAATAACTAAATGTACATAGTACATAATTGGGATCATATTGTTGTATTACTTTGTGTTTTGCCTTTTTCCTTTTGTATTTTTAGCATTTTCCTGGATCATTGAAAACTCTCCCTAAACATCTTCGTAAATGGTGGTGAGTTCATCAGGTGAATTCGTTCTTTTATCACTTAGGAGCCACTTAGGAGCGGTTCAGCTGTGGGCCAGGTCTTGTGCTTAGGGAGGAGATTCATTGTTGCTCTAGGTTCGCAGACATTATTCCAGCCCAAAGAGGCAGAAATCTTGACAATGTCTGGGGTGCTAAATGTAGACAGACTATTGAGTGCAGCATGTAATCAGGTCTGGGCTGCTGTGGGGTCATGTCTCAACTCTCCCACACCTTTCTGGGGAGTCCTGAGGCTGGGAGGTTCCCAGATATGTGCCTCAAGGAATGGGCCTCAGCATCTTCCCTGTGTTGGGGGTGTCCCTGTGGAACTCTAGTGAGAGGTGGGGGTGTGCGGTGTTCAAGTTCCATTCTCAGATCTGCCCACATTTTAGGTGACTCTGAGCGGCAGCTGCCCTAGGTCTCAAGGGGGACCGTCTCATAATTAACTACCTGCCGAGGTTTTCGAGGCTGTCTCTAAGTTGTCTTAGACCTCAGGAGCCCTAGGAGAGGTCCTGTCCCTTTTCTTTCTAACACTGGCCTTTAAAATTGCAACTTTTCTCCTAGGAAATCTCTCTCGTCTTCCAGCTTGATCAGTGTAGCCCTTCAGTTTTCTCTCACTGACGTGTTCCTGCTCTACTTTATGACTGCAAGTAATTTTGTCATTTTGATCAGAGCTTCTTGAATCTGACATAAGGTGATTCCTAAAGACAGCCTTGTCCATTTACTTATTATTAATCTTTGAATTTATGATAATTCCATTGACTTTTCTTCTTTACCCAAACTCAAGAAGAGAAGTAAGAGGTTGTTACTCTTTTTTTTTTTTTGGTCCTTGATAAAATATGTGAACACCCCCTGCCCTCTTGGTTGAACTCACAGTGAGTTTCTTTGTGCACGTGTGTTTCGGCCACCATGTGGTCAGGATTTCGCTCTTATTATAGGCAGGTGATTCCAATAGCTAACATGAAAGCAACCAGGAGCCAGTTTCTTTGTAGGTCTCCTTTAGCCCTGTGTGCAATTCAATATATGATAAAGGAGAAAGAATTTGGAATGGCTGTCTACTGACCCTGTTCCGAGGGTATATGGAACCTAGCTGCTCTTTGTCGTGTAGTTATTCCTGGGTGCTGGCCTGCCCAGCTTTCTGGATAAAAGGGGACACTGGCTATGGTAGCAGAAATCATTCTACTCTCTTCTGCCCAGGAAATCTATATGTTGAATCATTGCCTGTTTTCAGATTGGCCCCAACAGGAACTGTGAGGCCCTCTGCTATGCCCACACTTAAACCCACCAGGTCCCCCCATCTGGTTTTTTGGTTCCATGTACTACTCAAGTGGTAAAGAATCTGCCTGCGTGCAGGAGACCAGGGTTTAGTCCATGAATCGGGAAGATCCTCTGGAGAAGGAAATGGCAATCCACTCCAGTACTCTTCCCTGAAGAATTCCATGGACAGAGAAGCCTGGCAGGCTACAGTTTGTGGGGTCGCAAAGAGTTGGGCCCAATTGAGTGACTAGCATACACACTAATCTAGGGTGCATGGTAATGGTGAAGCCAGCTCCTATTAAGACCCTCTGGTGAAAGTGGATTGCAGAACTCGGCTTAGTCCTGGCCGCCATGAGGTTTCTTATTTTTACCACCTTACACTTGATATCCACACTGTTGGGCCCGCCCATGTGGAGAGATGGGTTTGGAGCAGGCCTGGATTGCACTGGTCAGTGAACCACAGGAGTGATGTTGCATGCAGAGCCCAGAGAGGGGCAGGACTGCCCAAGGAGAGAGCATCCTCAGGGGTGATACTGTGCCATGATGGAAATTCCCTGAGTAGAGGGCCTGGGAAGGAAAGCACAGGGCTTCAGGGACAGGACCATGGTCATTTAAGAGAGGTTCCTGTCTGTTAGGTCACCCAGCCTGTAAGTGCCATCCCAGTGGATGACACATGTGTGAAGCACCTGAAAACAAGCAGTGTTGAAAGATGCTCCAAGAGCATCTTATGTACTGGAGTCTTGGAGGGGTCCAAGCTTACCAAGCTCCACTGAACTGCTCAGAGCAGAGCCTAAGCAGCACTGGCACTTATGTTAGTCTGTGAGTCTCTTAATGATCGAAAGCACGTGGCTGGCTACACAGCTGTGGTAAGGCCACTGCTGTGGTGAGACTATAAACCAACACTATTGGCTAAGTTCATAAAAAGGGGGAAAAAGGTTCTTTGCATACAGCATGGTATCATTGAAAGAGTGCTGGATTTCAGTCCTCTTTCTGCTACAATGGTTGTTTAGCTTCAGTCAGTTCAGTTCAATTGCTCAGTCGTGTCTGACTCTTTGTGACCCCATGAATCGCAGCATGCTGCGGGGGGCGCTCCGCAGAGGGAGAGAGGCAGTGGAACTTCCCTCAGCAGAGCTGAGGGGTCCCGAGGAAAAGTGAGCCTGCTGTCCGCCAGCCCAGCCCCTCGGTGAGCAAGAGACAATCAGACACGACAGGGGTTCCGTCTGAGCAGTTCCGCTTTATTGCTGCAAGCTCCCTGCTTATAAAGGCCAGCCGGGGGTGGGGCGGGAGTTGGGGGGGGGGTTTGCAAGGAACTTTCCATAGTTGCACCAATCACGTTAAAGGTCAAGTCATCATGTGCCATCATTACAACAGGAGTCTATGGTGATCACGCGCTGTCCACGTGCACGGAAATCGAGAGAGCCAATCAAAAGCTTTGACAAACATAGACCACGCCCCCATCTCTTCTGCCAGACGCCGCCATCTTAGTTTCCGATCGAAAAGCTAGCCCTTCTCTTTTTTAAGGTTTCCCATTTAGGGCCCCACATCTCCCTCTTTTTTATTTTATTTAAGCCCTCGATACATTTGTATTGATGTTCCATAGAGCAAGGCGTAAAGCTGTAGGCAGCCAACCTCCAGCCTTGCCAGCCCCTCTCGCAGCTTTGCCTGTCTCAGGTTGCCCTCCTCTGAGGGTCTTACCCATCATTGGCTATCCAACCACCTCTTGGGGGCTAGGCGGAATCTCCCTAGATAATGGGCATCTAGAACTCTTTTTATTTATATGTCTCAGTTAATCTTTTGAAGGGCTAAATTAATTCAGGGGTTTTGTGGGTGCCCAACGTGGGGCTCTTCCTCCATGACCTGGGCAAGCATAACTATTTTTTGTTGTAAGCGTCTGTTGCGGGCTGTGAGGTTTTTTACCTTTAACACTACAACAAGCAAAACAACAAAAACAATCAGATAGAAGGTATTTTTAAACCAGGTGAATGGACTTTGTACCCAGTCCCATAAATCTGTTGCTCCCCTTTTTACTTGTTCCCAAAATATCTGGGGTACAATTTGATTTACCTTAGACACATTTAGATTTAAGATGATGTTTGTTAACACATTTTGATTATTCCAAAATGTTAAATCCCATGTTTTCATATTGCTTGGAAGATTTTGTGCCTTTTTTAACGTTTCACTAAGACCTGGAAAAGCCGTAAGACAGAAATTATGATATCTACATCACAATTTAACCTTATTAAGACAGTCAAAGTGTCTAGTGCTCTTGCATAAAAGTCCCAACTGATGTTGAAGTCCCATTATAGCTGATCGGAGGTGTTCAAATTTTGTTGATGTTGTCTGGCACCCTTGAGAGGATATGGAAGATATGTTGTTCACAACTTCTATCGTTTGCCCTTGTTGAATCCCCAGTATGGATCCCGTCACAGTAGTACCTATAAGGGAGAGAAGGGACACTATCCCGACAATAATTAATCCAGCTGCTTGAGGCTTTTTAAGAAATTCTGAAATAATATCAGTGGGCCCTTTCCAGATTACTTCCTAGTTTGAATGACTAGGACCCATATATATGGAGGAAGACCAAGAACCACAAAGGAGTCTTGTTGTGTTCTAATCTATACATTTAGTAACGTTAATTGTTGCATTGGTGATTTGGCTAGGATTGAAAAGTCCAAAGTGCCAGCCGGGAAGCAGGCCCTTCCCTCTCATGATTGCGAGGTCGTACTATTATATACATGCCATTGGTCTGTCGGGCTTTCCATGGCCCCTCTTGTGCAGTTGGGCTTGGGATTGGAAAAGGCCTGAGTATCATTGGTTGTCTTATTTGTTTTCATCACCAGAAAAATAGGTCTCCAATCTACTGGGCCAGGCCCCAGGATAATAGGGGTGTCACCCTCCGATGCTGAGATGCAAAGGTCCCACCCAGACCGGTTGTTTGCTGACTTCCAGTATTGATCAGCATATCCAAACCATGTCAAGGGAGCCCCTTCCGGATAGCTCATGTTGGATGTAATGTTTGGATAGGTTAGAGGCCATGGCCTTTCACCCCTACGAAAAAGAAACTTAGAAGCCACTTCTTAGATTCCCCCTTGCAGAGCTGTTTCATGGGAGGTCTGACTCCGGCTTGAGTCTCAATGACCATAGGCGGCACAAATCTGATACTGCTCCATAGCTTTGGACAATTTTTAACATCACCTCTTGACCAGCACACCTGTGTAGGGAGGATATTTGTAAGGTTTACCCCTATCTGAGATGCCTCAACAATTTTACTCTCAGGCTCAGGGCATGGTCTCCCCCTTTGATAAAAATTGTTAGGACAGTGGAAGGCTTGTGTTATGGTGTCCCAGCCGAGGGGGCCAACCGTGTAACGGTCTCCCAGACCTTAGTAGCCTGATTATCTGAAACTTCAAGTTCCCTACTCTTGAGCATATATCTCAGCGCCTTTAGTGCAGGCTCACTTACCAATGTTATTTCCCATGTTGCCAAGAAAGAATAGAAAGAAAAGTCACTGGGGACAACCACCAAAAATCCTACCGGGAGTGGTGGCGGCCAGAAAGTTGGGCTTATGGTATGCTTTTGAAACTGTTTATGTGCCTGTGTCATTGCACGGAAGTTTTCTTTCTGGGGGCAGGCACCCTAGAGGTTTCTAGCCCGTTCCGTGACCCCCTTATCCTGTCACAGGAGTCTTCAAGTGGCAGGCCTTTAAGTGCCTGACCCGTGCCCACAGGGAAGATTCTAGGCCACGTCCTCAGTTAAGAATGTTTAAAGGAGAGTTTCACCCAGTTGGGCTCTAGTTACTGAGGCTCACTTGTTGCAGGGCTTTCAGAGTCTGCCAGAGTATAGCCCTAGCCAGGATTTGTCAATTACCTCTGCAACTGTTCGCCTGTTCACTGAAACTTCTGAAAAAGGAATTAAGGACAGATCAGAAAAGAAGAGGAAAAGGAAAATAAGTCAGGAGAGTTTTTTGCTACTTCCCTCAGAACGGAGCGGGGCCCACCTTGAAGTCCGGCTTACCTCGGGTGATACTCCTCAAGGGGAGCTCCGTGCTGCGACCAGCCTAGGGTCCCTTGTTGCTCCTTCTTTCAGAGCCTCACGGTGTCACCACCTCCGTCCGTCCACTTTGAGCCCCACGATGGGCGCCAGTTTCTGCGGGGGGCGCTCTGCAGAAAGAGAGAGGCAGAAAGAGAGAGGCAGTGAAACTTCCCTCAGCAGAGCTGAGGGGTCCTGAGGAAAAGTGAGCCTGCAGTCCGCCAGCCCAGCCCCTCAGCGAGCGAGAGACAATCAGACGCGACAGGGGTTCCGTCTGAGCAGTTCCGCCTTATTGCTGCAAGCTCCCTGCTTATCAAGGCAAGCGGGGACGGGGGGGTGGGGGGGGGTTTGCAAGGGACTTTCCATAGTTGCACCAATCACGTGAAAGGTCAAATCATCATGTGCCATCATTACAACAGGAGTCTATGGTGATCACGCGCTGTCCATGTGCACGGAAATCGAGAGAGCCAATCAAAAGCTTTGACAAACAACATAGACCATGCCCCCATCTCTTCTGCCAGATGCCATCTTAGTTTCCGACCGCAAAGCTAGCCCTTTTCCATTTTAAGGTTTCCCATTTAGGGCCCCAAAGCACGCCAGGCCTCCCTGTCCATCACCAACTCCCAGAGTTCACTCAGACTCACGTCCATCGAGTCAGTGATGCCATCCAGCCATCTCATCCTCGGTCGTCCCCTTCTCCTCCTGCCCCCAATCCCTCCCAGCATCAGAGTCTTTTCCAATGAGTCAACTCTTCACATGAGGTGGCCAAAGTACTGGAGTTTCAGCTTTAGCATCATTCCTTCCAAAGAAATCCCAGGGCTGTGCTTCTGTTAGGCTGTGCTTTCTGTCCTTTATTGAGCCCTTCTTTGCATGAACTGTTCCCTTGGTATCTTTAATTTTCTTGAAGAGATCTCTAGTCTTTCCTTTTCTGTTGTTTTCCTCTATTTCTTTGCATTGATCGCTGAGGAAGGCTTTCTTATCTCTTCTTGCTATTCTTTGGAACTCTGCATTCAGATGGGTATATCTTTCCTTTTCTCCTTTGCGTTTCACTTCTCTTCTTTTCACAGCTATTTGTAAGGACTCCCCAGACAGCCGTTTTGCTTTTTTGCATTTCTTTTCCATGGGGATGGTCTTGATCCCTGTCTCCTGTACAATGTCATGAACCTCATTCGAAAGACCATCAGGCACTCCATCTACCAGATCTAGTCCCTTAAATCTATTTCTCACTTCCACTGTATAATCATAAGGGATTTGATTTAAGTCATACCTGAATGGTCTAGTGGTTTTCCCTACTTTCTTCAATTTAAGTCTGAATTTGGCATTAAGGAGTTCATGATCTTAGCCACAGTCAGCTCCTGGTCTTGTTTTTGCTGACTGTATAGAGCTTTTCCATTTTTGGCTGCAAAGAATATAATCAGTCTGATTTCGGTGTTGACCATCTGGTGATGTCCGTGTGTAGAGTTGTTGGAAGAGGGTGTTTGCTATGACCAGTGCGTTCTCTTGGCAAAAGTCTATTAGCCTTTGCCCTGCTTCATTCTGTNGTGATATTGAATGGTTTGCCTTGGAAATGAACAGAGATCATTCTGTTGTTTTTGAGATTGCATCGAAGTACTGCATTTCAGACTCTTTTGTTGACCATGATGGCTACTCCATTTCTTCTGAGGGATTCCTGCCCGCAGTAGTAGATAAAATGGTCATCTGAGTTAAATTCACCCATTCCAGTCCATTTTAGTTCGCTGATTCCTAGAATGTCAACGTTCACTTTTGCCATCTCCTGTTTTACCACTTCCAATTTGCCTTGATTCATGGACCTGACATTCCAGGTCCCTATTCAATATTGCTCTTTACAGCATCGGACCTTGCTTCTATCACCGGTTGCATCCACAACTGGGTATTGTTTTTGCTTTGGCTCCATCCCTTCATTCTTCCTGGAGTTATTTCTCCACTGATCTCCAGTAGCATATTGGGCACCTACCGACCTGGGGAGTTCCTCTTTCAGTTTCCTATCATTTTGCCTTTTCATACTGTGCATGGCTTAGTTTCATTGAGTTAGACAAGGCTGTGGTCCGTGGGGTTAGATTGACTAGTTTTCTGTGATTATGGTTTGTGTGTCTGCCCTCTTATGCCTCTCGCAACACCTACCGTCTTTCTTGGGTTTCTCTTACCTTGGATGTGGGGTGTCTCTTCACGGCTGCTCCAGCAAGGCACAGCCGCTGCTCCTTACTTTGGACAAGGGGTATCTCCTCACAGCCTTCCCTCCTGACCTTGAACATGGAGTAGCTCCTCTTGGCCCTCTTGCGCCCGCGCAGCCACCACTCCTTGGACGTGGGGTTGCTCCTCTTGGTATGTGTAATTTCAGGTTTTATTAACGTGAAATAGTGTGTGGTCTTGGGACTAATTGATCCCTAAGGCTCCTTTTGTTCTAAAAATTCTATCCTAGTCCAGGGTTTTGCCAGTCTCCTGAATAGGTAACAAGTTCTTTCAGTTTATATGCTTTTACCCAAAACTAAACAAAAGAACCTTTTGAAGCTAGGCAACTTCTTGTGTTCAAAGTTAATATGTTTTTAGTCTTAGGAGTAAAGCAAAATATTGCATATGTCATTTTGGAAGTATCTGTTGGTCTTTACTGCAGTGTATATTTTACACCTGTTATTGAAAAGTTGAGTCTCCTATTTTATGAACGTATTTTCTAACCATAAGGAACATGTGCTCACTAAAATTCAAATTAGAAAGAAAAATGTAAAGAAAATAAAAACCATCATGAATCCTACTACCTGGAAATGGCCAAGGAAATATATCTGCCTAATCATTGCTGGAATTTTTATTAAATGCACATACCCACATGTGACTAACACAAGTGTGTATAATACACAAGTCTGTCATATGTGATGAGTAGGTATATATACACACTTGTGGTTAAGGTTGTGAGCTCTGGCCTCAGGCTGACTGGTTTTGAAGCCCAGTTCCCCTCTTTGCGACTGTGATGTGGACTATTTTACTTCTTTCACCTCAGTTTTCTCATCTGTAAAGTGAAAACATTGAAGTTTCTTCTTCACGAGGTTGGTGTGCGACTCTTGTGTGCTTCACCACTCAGTCATGTCTGACTCTTTGTGACCCCGTAGACTGTAGCTCACCAGGCTCCTCTGTCCATGGGCATTCTTCAGGCGAGAATACCAGAGTGGGTTGCCATACCCTCCTTCAGGGGATCTTCCCAACCCAGAGATCGAACCCAGGTCTCCTGTGTTACAGGCAGATTCTTTACTGACTGAGCCAAAAAATGTATAGCCCTGGGTCATTCCCTGGTGATCCAGTGTTTAGGACTTTGAGCTTCTACTGTAGGGGCCATGGGTTCATCCCTGGTCAGGAAGCTTAGGTTCCTGCATGCAGAGCAACACAGCCAAAAAAGAAAAAAACATAGCCCAGTGCTTTGAACGCAATAGCTAATGTTGTCATTTTACAATTATTATGGATAATATATATTCATAAATGGGGTCACATTCTGCATTTTTACCTTATAGTGTGTTATGAAACATTCTCATGTTAATGGAGTTGGATCTGTATTCTGGTATTAATGATTCTGTTGTATAGTTAGACTTTATTTAGCTGCTCTCCTGTTTGACATTATAGGAAAGATAGAAAAAAGAGTTGTAATGAACTTCTTCTGTGTACATTTTTTATTTTTGGTATAAATTCTTGAATATGATTTCTTTGGAAGGAATGATGCTAAAGCGGAAACTCCAGTACTTTGGCCACCTCATGCGAAGAGTTGACTCATTGGAAAAGACTCTGATGTTGGGAGGGATTGGGGGCAGGAGGAGAAGGGGACGACAGAGGATGAGACGGCTGGGTGGCATCACCAACTTGATGGACGTGAGTCTGAGTGAACTCTGTGAGTTGGTGATGGACAGGGAGGCCTGGCGTGCTGCGATTCATGGGGTCACAAAGAGTTGGACGTGACTGAACTGAACTGAAGTGATTCATTAGAAGGATTGATGCTGAAGCTCCAGTACTTTGGCCACCTGATGTGAAGGAGCCAACTCTTTGGAAAAGACCCTGATGCTGGGAAAGATTGAGGGCAAGAGGGGAATGGGGCCACAGGAGAAGAAGTGGTTGGATGGGATCATTGACTCAATGGGCATGAAATTGAGCAAACTTCCTGGAGATAGTAAAGGACAGGGAAGCCTGGAATGATCTGAGTCGGACATGACTGAAAAACTGAACAACAACATAAATTCCTAGAACTGGCAATATTCTCTTAATTGGTGTATTTAATACCATGTTTCAGATTGCTACTGTTCTTTATGGGAAGGTGGAATCAAGTTACAACATCTGACAGCAATATGTGAAAATGCCAACTTTTCTGCTCTTGTGCCAGACCATCTGGGTTCTGTCCACCTTTCAACAAATCTCGAAAGGGAAAACATCTCATTGTTACTTTGCATTCTTTTCTTAGTAACTTTGAACATCTTTTCAAGTGTGTTGTCCTCTTTATTTCTTTGTTGTTACTTGTCAATTCAGTTTGTTGATTGGTAAGAATTCTTTGCATATCAGAGATTGTGACATTTTGTCTGTAACATATGGGACCTCTTTTTAAGGTTAAGGTCATGCTTCAGGACTGAAAGGAGCAAGTATTTATTGTGAATTTCTAGATAGAGCCCATGTGCTTGTTGAGAACTGAAACCTGCCTCTAGTTTCTCAGAAAGATTGTTTTATGACTTGTTGATTGTGAATAATTCTCACTCACTTTGGTGGTGGTTTAGTCACTGTGTCTCACTCTTGCGAGCCCATGGGCTGTAGCCTACCAGGCCACTTTGTCCATGGGATTCTACAGGTAAGAATACTGGAGTGGGTTGCCATTTCTTTCACTTACATTCAGTTCAGTTCAATCGCTCAGTCATGTCCGACTCTTTGCAACCCCATAAATCACAGCACTTCAGGCCTCCCTGTACATCACCAACTCCCGGAGTTTACCCAAACTCACGTCCATTGAGTCCATGATGCCATCCAGCCATTTCATCCTCTGTCGTCCCCTTCTCCTCCTGCCCCCAATCCCTCCCAGCATCAAAGTCTTTTCCAATGAGTCAGTTCTTCGCATGAGGTGGCCAAAGTACTGGAGCTTCAGCTTTAGCATCATTCCTTCCAAAGAAATCCCAGGGCTGATCTCCTTCAGAATGGACTGGTTGGATCTCCTTGCAGTCCAAGGGACTCTCAAGAGTCTTCTCCAACACCACAGTTCAAAAGCATCAATTCTTCAGTGCTCAGCTTCCTTCACAATCCAACTCTCACACCCATACCTGACCACTGGAAAAACCATAGCCTTGACTAGACGGACCTTTATTGGCAAAATAATGTCTCTGCTTTTGAATATACTATCTAGGTTGGTCATAACTTGCCATGATCTTTGTTTTCTGAATGTTGGGCTTTAAGCCAACTTTTTCACTCTCTTTCACTTTCATCAAGAGACTTTTTAGTTCCTCTTCAGTTTCTGCCATACATTGCTGCTAAGTCACTTCAGTTGTGTCCGACTCCGTGCGACCCCATAGACGGCAGCCCACCAGGCTCCTCCATCCCTGGGATTTTCCAGGCAAGAACACTGAAGTGGGTTGCCATTTCCTTCTCCAGCGCATGAAAGTGAAAAGTGAAAGTAAAGTTGCTCAGTGGTGTCTGACCCTCAGCAACCCCATGGACTGCAGCCCACCAGGCTCCTCCATCCATGGGATTTTCCAGGCAGGTATACTGGAGTGGGGTGCCATTGCCTTCTCCCTGCCATACATTAGGCAGTGCATAAAGGCGAAAAAGCTTTGACCTTTGATGCCTGTGCACATATGCCCTGTTGAACCCTTCCTTTATTGTCCTTAACCTCACCATTCCTTCCATCTTTGCTGTTTGCTCGTGTACAGCCATTCTTCCCATGTGCCTGGTTAGAAACCTTGGAGTCATTTGTGTATCTTCTCCAAGTTGAAGGCTTTCTAGTTCTCAGGCTCCCTTCCCAGAAAGTCCTTTTCCCTCCTCAGTTTGCCCCTGCCCTTCCGGTTATTGCTATTATATTGGGTTGGCCAATAAGTTCTTTCACATTTTCCATAAGGTGCAATAGAAAAACCCAGCACCGAGTCTGTGTGTTAGAATGATTTGATGTACCCTCGCTTCTCAAAAGTAAGATATCGACCTTATTTACTTTAGACTCCATCATGTACCTGGCCCAGAGTAACCCCATGATTAATGTTTGTTGTATTTGATATTTCCATGTAAAAGATGATGATGGTAAGCCTCTATAGTCTATTGGTAGATTAACCTTTTCCCAAACTTTTTATTATGAGGAATTTCAGAGTTTCAAAGGAACTGAAAGAATACCAGGACAAAAGCCCCCTAAATGTACCTGTTGGCATTTATATCACCCTGGCACATAGTCAGTCCTCTGCTCAGAAACCTCCTGTGACTTCTTACTGACTATTGAGTCAGATGTAAATGGCAGCAGACTTTCCCATATGGTTGCAGCTTACAAACATGTTATCACCTTGCTCTGGTCAGGACTTCACTCTCACTTCATTGAGTTTACACGTGTTGCTCCCTGCATAGAACATGGTTCCCTCTTTGCTGGACCATTAACTTTTGTGTATGAGGTATTCTGAGTTCCCATAGCTCTAATTGCTAACTCTTTTGTCATTCTTTGTAATTTCTGACCACATTATTAGCTATTTGAAGGTGAGAACTCAGTCCTATTTTGACCTGGCAGCCTAGCCTGCTGACTCTCATTTGGCTGATACCTGGAAATAGCATTCCTGGTGTATTTGTAGTATAATTTGCATCCAGCATTAATTTATAATACCTGTGTTGCCCCAAACAAAACTTATGCTCTGTTAGTGAAAAACAAAAGCTTATGAGTCCAGGCCAGTCTTGGTCTATTTGATCAGCTTGCTGCCAAGACCGTGAGTTCCCCCAAAGAAAGGAAAGATGCCCTGTGTTGTTGGTGACTCCTTCTGTGATTGTACCCAATAATCGATTGGCACTTGTGCTTTGGAGTCACTAAAACTTCCATTAAGTACAAAGTTAGAATAAAGGAGTCCAAAGTCTGAAAATTGCCCCTGAGGAGAATCACTGAGTTAGAGAGATTGACATGAGAAACCCTTTAGGGGAGGTCATTAGGCCTCAGTGACTGATACCATCAGTGGGTCTCCAGATTGACTGTGACAGTTTTCAGGCTGGGTAACAGAGATAAAGATGATCCCTCTGAGAAAGTTAGGGACACTGGGAGGGGCAGCTGATGCTGGGGACATAGACTGCATACTGCAACGTGAAACTGGACTGTGTCAGCTCCCTGCTCATGATGAATTGGTGACTTCTGTTGTATGTTGACAGGTGCAGTTGCTTTGTAATAGTCAGGAGCCCTCATTAGGTTCCAGTCTATTCCCATCATCCCTCCCCTAAAACATAGTTTGTGCTCCAGCCGTAACTAATCACTTCTATTTCTCTGAGTCTCTTGGCTATTTGTCATCATTATTTTGTAGGGGGCACTCTATTTCCTCTACCTGGATTGCCATCCATTGTCCATCTGGCAAACTCTCGTTCATCCTGCTAAGTCCTGTTCAGGTCGGTCTGTAAATACTTTCTTAGTCCTCTTGTGAGAGTACCTTTCACACTGTTATCCCATCACTTACCTGAATGTCCCCTCCACCATATTCTGATCTGCTTACAAACAAGGGTGTTGTTCCCTTGTTTTTGTACAAGGCCTGGCCCCCACAGGTGCTGTGAACCATTGGGTGAGCCTGGCATGTAACCCATCTGGATCATGGGAAAATTTCTTTTGTCTAAGAAGCAAGACTTGTGGTGAATTGTGGTTAACTTTCATTAAGAGAAAATACAGATATAGTCTATGTTTGTTTTTCCATGAGAACCCATGTTTACTTCTTATTTTCAGCAAGTTTGTCAAAGATGAAAGTGACCTTATCTGCTCTGGATACTCATGAGAGTTCTTTCCTGCCTTTGGTCGTCATAGAACTTGCTCAGGATGTCAAGGAAGAAACCAAAGAATGGCTGAAGACCAGAATCATCACTAAAAAGAAGGATGGAGGTGAGTAAAATGAATATTACTCCGAGTTAGTCATGCCCTCTTGAATAAAACTGTATTTACAAATGTGTTTCACAGTTTTCTGCTTGATCTATTTTTAAAATTCATGTTCATTTCTTTGCTCTTTGTTCTATACCTAGGACTTGACAGGAGGTCTTACGTCAACGTTAGGTTATAAGTCTCTCTTAGACCGTAAACAACCTGAGTGATTTTGTTCACAGCTGTAAACTCTGTGCCTGTGTACAGTACCTGGTGCATAGTTGGTACTTAATAAATATTTTTCAAATGTATGAATATCTTTGAGTATTCTTTATGTGTTGGTTGTGATGCTAAGAGGGACAGAGACATGTCTCTGACAGCAAAGATATTACTGTCAGGGAAAGGAGACTGAATGCTAGATCCAGGAAGTCAAAGGAATAGGAAAAAAGATAATGAAAAAGCTGTTACAAAACAGTGCGTGATACTTAAAAATGAGTCTCGTATGTGTACTTGCTATGAAAGTAAAGGGAAGGAAGAAGTGATGCTTCGTGATGCTTTCAGGTGGTAAGGGATGACTTCATGGAAGAAGCCAAAGTTGAACCCTCAGCTCTCTGGCGGAAAGGGGGCTGGACCGGGGAAAGAGTTAGAGGGCATTTTACATGAGCAGACACTTTGCTGTCATTGTTCAGTCGCCAAGTTGTGTCTCGGCAACCCCATGAACTGCAGCATGCCAGGCTTCCCTGTCCTTCACTATCTCCCTGAGTCTGCTCAAACTCATGTCCATCGAGTCAGTGATGCCATCCAACTATCTCATCCTCTGTCGTCCCCTTCTCTTCTTGCCCTCAATCTTTCCTAGCATCAAGGTCTTTTCCAATGAATTATCTCTTCACATCAGGTGGCCAAAGTATTGGAGCTTCAGCCTTAGCATCGGTCCTTCATCAGACACTTCATAAAACTACACAAAACACCCCCTAAAAATGTCCAGGAGGTATATAATTCTGAATAAAAGGAATTCTAGAAAGGAAACAGAGAAAAAGGAGAGGAAGAAATCATCAAAGAAAAACTCAGGACTGGTGTATGCTTTTTCAGATTGAATGGGCCCATAGAATGCCCAGACTGGCTGAAACTGGCGTATATGATTGGAACGTTTCAGAATCCTGGGGACAGGAAGACACTACAGACTTCCAAAAATAGAAAATAGGTCAGAAACACTGGAAGCTAGAAGGCAGTGAAGTAATATCTTCATTTCTGAAGGAAAATGGTTTCAGTCTAGAATTCTGAACTCACCCAGCTGCCAACAACCTGTGAAGGTAGAGTAAAGATAAGATCTCTGAAAAGATAATGTTGTCAGACTCTCTCATGGCAGTGTATTGAGGGAAGACTTAATCAGTTAGCTTGGGGGATTGAATTATCAGTAAGTGTATAATAAACTAAGCACATCATGAAACAAGATAGATACCAACTTTTGGGAAAATGGTAAATTGTTGGAAAGGAAAATCATAGCATGTTGTAAGGCTCAACTATATGTAGCTGTAATAATGAAAGTACTGTTGATGGAATGAAAAGGATAATATAATGATATTGTGAGAATGGTGAGTAGAAATGAGGGAGGTGGGTTGGAAAGAGAGTTTAATCGTCATTTGCCAAAGTTAAAAAAAAAAAAAAGCTCTAAAAGCATGTTGTCTGGTGACATGAAAACAAATCCTAAAGGAATCACATGAACAAGTCATTGCTTCAGGGGTGGGGGGTTGCAATGAGAGAGTGCTCTTTTTCAGAACAACATTCTGACTAATGGTTTTCCATGAAGGTTATAGCAGTTTTTGTTCCCTTAGCCATGTCTGAGAGTAACCTCCCTACATGCTGTGTCATTTGGGTCTTTCAAGCAAGAGATGCCAAGTGGGATTTAATGCACAGGAGGTTTGTAGAGAGGATCATCTGTAGAAAGATAAAGTAGGAAGGAGCAGGCTTAGACAGTGATAGCCTTCTGACTTTGGTGCATGTCTGAAGCTTGTGAAAGGAGAGAGGGAAGGAAGGAGACTTGCATAGGAAAAGCCTCAGACTACAGCATGGTTCTGAGAACATATTAGCCAGGCTCAGCATTGCACAATGGCTTCATTCCACTGTCCTGTGGGGGTCAGCCCGTGGCCTAGGTGTGGGGTGCTGCAGCCAAAGAGGGACAAGCAGATGGTGTCAGTCAGCTCTGCTTCTCACAGCAAATTCTTTGGAGGGGAGATCTGGATGGGGTGGAACACTTTGGTGGCTAACACCCCCACCATATATTTTTTCAATCTAACTTGATTTTTGTAGTGTGAGAAGTGAAAAATAACATACTGGTGGTGTTTTGCATTTATCTTAATATGGATGACATTAAGGATTTTCTGTTTAAGAGCCATTTGTGTTTTCTTTAAATTGAACATATCTTTTATTTATTTTTTAATTAAAGCCTTTAATGCCTCTGTTGTAAAGTACCTAAATAATAATGCCATAGCAAGTTAACCTTATTAACCCCCTGGGTAAGTAAAATATAAATTCTGCTCATTATCCTGTTTCATCTGATTGGTATTTTTATAACTCCTGTCAGCACTTCATAGAGGATAAATAGTAAAGATATAAACACACCTTAAAAAGTCTGATGTAGGTAGAAATTAAAAATTAGGAAAAATTCCTTTTT